>CM052898.1:185396565-185420159 GCA_028534135.1 Potos flavus | reverse complement strand
GAGTCATAACAATTCTGAACAGTTCTGGGATCCTATTCACTCTTATGCTTCCTTCTCACAGCACAGCCCGTCATCCTTTTAAATGGGGAACTTCCGATTCAAGACTGCAGACTAAGTTTATGCATTTAAATGGCCATGCCTCCTTGGATTCCATTAAAATAACAATAAACGATAAGAGAATAAAGTGCACAAAAAGAGAATTTAAGACGGACCCTTAGGGTTGGGTTTTATTTTGTTTTCTTAATTCTTGAAAACAAAGAGCTAATACTAAAATATAAACTTCAAACCAGAGTGGTGGGAGGCACAACAAGGAGGGCACCTGGAGGGTCTGCAACTGGGGCAACAGAGCAGAGCCAGGGGAGCCCCTGGGGGAATCCAACAAGAAAGCTGACACGGAGCTGAGCACGAAAGGATTGAAAATGCAAATGCCTGCGGGTTACTCCATTTACTTCTTCTCCCCACCTCCACCACACAGACAGAGGATCCGGCTAATGAGCCAATGGGACTGAGCACACGTTCTGGCGACAGAGCCACGGGGCAAGTAGCGCAGGTGTCTGCACGTCACCATGACGCCCTCTACTTCCTGCACTGCGGAAGTCCTCCCCTTCCGGCACTGCGGAAGTCCTCCCCTTCCGGCACTGCGGAAGTCCTCCAGAAGTCCAGCTTCCTGCTCCCTCCCGCACCAGGGAAGCCTTCCTTTTGACAAGTCCCGCTTGCGTAAACCACACTCCCTGCCAGCTTCTGCAGTGCCTCATGCTTCCAAGAAGCGTCAGACGTTTGAGAAGAGCCTGCGGCATGAAAAAGAAAGACTGACACCAGAGGAAACGTAGTTCAGGGAAGAAAAGAGAATGTCTGCATCGAAGAACCTGGAGTCTAATGGAGGAGTCAGAAAAAAAAAAATATGTAGCAAGAGATAATCACTCATTCTGAGAAGGGTTGAAAGAGTGAACATTGTGCTGAGATAGGATCTAACAGGGATCTAATAGGGATATGGGAGCTGCTGTGGATGAGAAGGAATCAGTTACTCTTTCAATATGAGCTGGGGTTTTTTCCTCTCTGGAAGTTTTTAAACATCTTTTTTTTGTTGTTCTGAAATTTCATGAGGCTGTATCTCAGTTTTGTAAATCTCTATTCATTCTACTTAATACTTGTTAAGCCCCTTTAATTTGGAAATTCATATCTTCCCTCAGTTTTGAGAAAAATTTTTTTTTCAGTTTTTAAGATAATTTCTACTTGTCCATCTCTTTTATATTTTTTAGGAACTCCTATTTGTCAGATGTTTGATCTTCTACAGGGATGCTCTATGTCTTTCATCTTCTGGTCTGTGGTTCCCTACTATTTGTTTTTTGTTTGTTTGTTTGTTTTGTTTTTTTAAGTAATCTCTATATCCAACGTGGGGCTCGAACTCTCAACCCCGAGATCAAGAGTCACACGCTCCACCAACTGAGCCAGCCAAGCATCCTTATTATTTGTATTTTAATCTTTGTTATGCTCTGGAATATTCTCTCTACTTTATGTTTCAATTCACCTATTTAATTTTTTAAATATACTTATTTTACATAAAGCTTTTAAATACTCTGTTAAAAATTTTTAACGTAAGAGCCTTTTCCAATTTCGGTGTTTTTTTTTTCATAGCATTCTCTTCGTATGGAAGAAATAAGATCTTGAACTTCTGTAATAAGAGTACAGAATAGAGATTTTAAAACATTCTCTTTTCTTCCCTGAACTAGAACATCCCCTGGGGCTGAAGGCATGTGTGCGCTGGGGAAGGACAGAAAAGCCCTCACTTAGAACAGCTCCCCCTGCAGATTGGCAGGCACATGAGACTTAAAGAAAAGGCTCTCAACTAAGGAGCATCACGTTTTCTCTCAGCTCTGAGCTTTCTGGCTACTTCTTTTACCTACAATGCTCTCCTCCTAAATCTTCAAATGGCTTATTCCTTCCCTTCACTCATGCTTCTGCTCAAATGTCAGCTCCCCAGGGAAGTCTTCCTTTCCTACTGGGAAGATCTGGAATCTGCAGACAAGCAGCAACTGTTGGATAAAAATAAGCGCTACTACAGTACACGGAACAAAATTCTTACAAGCCAGGCTGCCAGGCATCGCTGCTACTCATCTTCTCACACCAGTGGAGAGGAACAAAGAGAAATCCAAGGGTAACCCCACATGCGCAGAACAAAATAAGCCATCAACCCAGTTTCCCATGGATTCACCAAATCCGGGGAAAGATCTTCCAGAATGTATCTGCTCACAACCTTGGTCCTCCTCCTAAACTCTCAAGCAAGTGAAGATCTGAACAGAGAACATAAATTATTAACCTCTGACTTTCAGAATAAATGCAAAGAGGATTGAAATACTGCTCAGAAACACAGGAAAGGAAAATCCCACCCATATTATTTTGGAGCAATCAAGACAACAAACATTTTCATCATCTCCAAAACTTAAGCTGTGCCCCTTAGCATCCCTGTCTGCACCCCCATACCCAGATAACTACTATGTGGTTCCATTTATAGAAAACTCTAGGAAATTCAAACAGGGATAATTATACTGTGTCATTTCTTATCTTTATGCCTTTTATATCTTCATCTTCTTTTTTCGCAATGTCTGTAACCTTCAAAACAATATAGAAGTGTTCAAAATGCATATCCTTGCCTTTTTCCCAGTTTTTGGGGAAAACAACTCAGCCTTTCACCATTTGGTCTGATGTTAGCTTTAGCCAAGTATAGTTCAGAGAAGTCTATGTGAATGATATTGTTCATGAATTCTTGACCATTTGAGAACATATTTCTGTTGCTATTGTCAGACAAATGATAACTTGGCTGGGTATGAAAATTTGGGTCAACCCTTCAAACAAAACCTTCAATGGACACTGTTCCATTTTATCCTTTCATTTAAAGTTGCTAAGGAGTAATCTGAAGTTAGACTAGTTTTTCTTTAATAGACAACTTTATTTTTGTCATATTCCCTTCAACCTTATCTTTCAATAATTTCATTCAGAGTTTATAGTTCTTTATTATTTTTGTCCTCAAACATAAAGGACTATTTTGATGTACAAATTCAGGTCTTCCTTCCTTTCAGAAAATTCTGGTTTTTATTATATCTTCTAATTGTTTTTCTGTTCAATTAATCTAATTTTTTTAAGTCTACAAAATTAACTGTATATTGGATATTTGGGTTGTTTGTCCTCCATATCAAGCATTGCTTTTCCTCAGATAGAATGTGTCCTATCTTTTTCTACATATGTGTTTTTTACAAATGTTACTTTGATTGCAGCAATGGTTTCACAGATGTATGTGGGCATAAACTGATAAAATTTTATAATTTTTGTTTTTTTTTAAATTTACACCTTGTATATGTCAATTACTCTAATAATATCTCGGTAAAATTTTAAAAAATACATAGAGATATAATCTATTTTAGAGAGAAAAATAACTCAGAAGTAGGAAGTCATAGAATAAAAAAAGCATTGATCATTGAATCTATTAAATATAAATTATATCCAAATAATGCAGAAATTCTAATAACAAGAATATAATTGTTTCAATTCCTGGGGGGAAAAAGGGACTACTTAATTATTTTTAATTGATAATGATATAAAGTACAAAAACTCCAAAACAAGCAAATAAAATTGGGGAAGAGAATCCAAGAAGATGCTAGGTCCCCTTTATCTAGGATTTCACTCCCCATGATTCCACTTATCTGCAGTCAACCAGGGTCTGGAAGCAGATGATCATCCTTCTGATGTATCATCAGATTAACAACAGCCCAAGGTTAGGTCACATATCTATGTCACTTACCTCATTTCATCTCATAAGGAGGCATTTTATCATCTTGCATCATCACAAGAGGATGGATGAGTCCACAATAATTGCACTACTAGGTATTTATCCAAAGGATACAAATATAGTGATTTGATGGGGCACATGCACCCCAGTGTTTATAGCAGTAATGTCCACAATTAGTCAAAATATGGAAAGAGCCCAAATGTCCATTGACAGATGAACGGATAAAGAAGAAGTGGTATACACACACACACACACACACACACACACACACACACACAGGACTATTACTCAGCCATCAAAAAGAACAAAATCTTAACATTTGCAATGATGTGGTTGGAACTAGAAGGTATTATGCTAAGTGAAATAAGTCAGTAAGAGAAAGACAAATACCATATGATTTCACTCAATTTAAGAAACAAAACAGATCAACATAGGGGAAGTGAAGGAAAAATAAAATAAGATGAAAACAGAGAGGGAGGCAACCCATAAGACACTCTTCACTATAGGGAACAAACAGGGTTGCTGGAGGGGAGGTGGGTGGGGGAAAGGGATAAGTGGGTGATGGACATCAAGGACGACATGTGATGTAATGAGCACTGGGTGTTATATGCAACTGATGATTCACTAAACTCTACCCCTGAAACTAATAATACACTATATGTTAATTAATTGATTTTAAATAAAGAACTATAAAAAGAAGGGCGACTACAGTGCAATAAAATATTTTGAGAGACCACAGTCACATAACTTGTATTACAGTATATTGTTATAATTACTCTATTTTTTAAAGATTTTGTTTATTTATTCATGAGAGACAGAGAGCGAGGGAGGGGGAGGCAGAGGCAGAGGGAGAAGCAGGCTCCCCGAGGAGCAGGGAGCCCAATGTAGGACTCGATCCCAGGACCCTGAGATCACAACCTGAGCCGAAGGCAGATGATTAACCCACTGAGCCACCCAGGCATCCCTGTTATAATTATTCTATTATTAGTTATTGTTGTTCATCTTTTACTGTGCCTAATTTATAAATTAAACTTTATCATAGATACGTAAAGAAAAAAACAGCATATATATGATTCAGTGTTATCTATGGTTTCAAGCATCCACTGGCAGTCTTGGAACCTATTCCTCGGAAATAAGGGGGGACTACTGTATTAATTTTCTTATCTTTTTTTAATATGTCAAAATAAAAAGATGGTTGTATTCCTGAAGTTGATAGTGTGAGAAACACAGCCTTAAGCACACTATTGAAAGTTATAAAGGTAAATACTAGAACCCAAACAGACTATATGCTTTCTAAATTCAAAGGAGAAAAAAAGTCAGCATAGAAAAAGGGTAGAAACAGAAGAAACAACAAGGAAATATTAAAAATATACACATCCAAAAAGAAAATGCTTTCAGGGCATCTGGGTGGCTCAGTCCATTAAGCATCGGACTCTTGATTTCGGCTTAGATCATGATCTCAGGGTGGTGGGATCGAGCCCCACATCGGGCTCCGCACAGCAGGGAGCCTGCTTAAGATTCTCTCTCTCCCTCTCCCTCTGCCCCTTCCCCACCCATGGGCACCCTTCCCCACCCATGCAATCTCCCTCTCTCTAAAAAAAAAAAATGCTTTCAGATAAATGTAATCAATTATAATATAATCAGTGGACTTAATAAAAGGTAAAAAAATCTCATACCTGATTAAAAAAATAAAATCTAACTATATGCTAATATAGTAAAACAAAATGACTCAGAAAAGCTGAAAGTGAAATTACAAGTGAAAGGATAGGGAAACTGATGAATAAATAGTGGGTAAAATGATGGTAAATAAAAGGAAGCAGGGGAAGGTGTGTAATATTAATATCAGAGAAATCTGAATTCAAGGAAAACTCATTAAGTGTTCCATAGAGGTCACTTCATCATGATGGGTTTTATAATCTGCGATGAAAAGATATCTGTCATGAACTGGGAAAAAATGGCAGAAACACATGAATCGTTAGATATTTTAATTCACTTCCTGTGGTCCCTATCAAGTAAAACAAATAAACAGCTATAGAGAGTCTAAATAACAGGATGAACAAGGTTGATCTTGTACATACATATCTACTCTGTGTCCTGGAAAGAAAAAGAAAATACAGTACACTGTCTTTTCAAAACAAAAACAAAAACAGAAGACAGGGGCACCTGAGTGACTCAATTGAATTAGTGTCTGCCCCTCGATTTCTGCTCAGGTCATGATCTCAGGGTCGTGAGATCCAGCCCTGTGTCAGGCTCCACACTCAGTGCAGAGTCTGCTTGTCCCTGTCTCCCTCCCCAGACTTACACATGCTCACTCTCTCTCTCAAATAAATAAATGAATAAAAAACAAAACAAAACAAAAACGGAAGACTTACACAATTTTACAATATATTAGATTACAAAGAAACCTCAACAAACTCCAAGAAGTGAAACAGAAACCACATTCTCAGGCTAATAAAACTAAAAATAATAAAGTTGAATAAAAAATATTAATACCCAGCCTATCAGAAATGTTTTTTTTAAGTCTGTTTTTCCTTGTTTCAAAGAGGAAATCGAACTAGAACTGCAGCATATCTAGGAAATTACAATAATGAGGATATTATATATCAAATCCCATAGGAAAAGGTCAAAACTAAAGGCAAAGTAATAATTATATCCTTAAACACGTCACACAAAAATTAATCAAGCATTCTGGGAGAAAAAAAAACTAGAAAAATTAATACAAAACTTAAAGAAAACATAAGGGGGGAAAAAAGCCAAAAGAACTGATCATAATTTCAAGACTGAGGGCCTTTTTGGAAAAACAAAGTAGAAAGACCATGGAGTAGCTTGATTACTTAAAAAAAAAAAAAAAAAAAAATGACAGGCATGGGAGAGCACAAATACATAAAATCAAGACTAAGTAGGGAAGTAATTATAAACAATATTTTAGCTAACTCTATGCCAGTTAACTGTCTTCTAAGGAAATATATCTCAATAATACTGGACTGAGGAAAAGATGGAAAAGCTACCTCAGTAATTTGGGTAAAAATTGTAAAGAGCTGCCAGTGAACTATTCTCCCCCAACCCCAAAGGGCTCATACTCAATGAGTGGATGGCAATTTTTTTTTTTTTTTTCAAACTTTGAAAGAACACATGCTTTCAAGGCTGTTGAAACTAATCAGGGGCACGGAGAAAGAAGGAAAGCCTCCTGATTCTTCCAGGCGCTCGTTTTTCACCTGCAGTCCCTCTCCTCTGGTGGAAACTACCCTCTGATCCTCCGGGACACCAGGACTAGGGCCCCTTGGCGGTTCAGGTCCCTCCGCGGAGGTCCTGGGGCAGAGGAGCCTCAGCAGCCGCAGCTGGTTCTGACATCCGGGTTCTCTCGGCACACCTGTCATAAGCTCACTGCACCTCTTCAGCCGGCCGGTGGCAGCCAAGTTGTGCCCTGCACCAAATCCCTCTGACAACCGAGCTTGGCTTCTGTTTGGCTGGCTGGACCCTGATTAACACAAACGCTGATGACAAAGCCAGTTAAAAATATCACACACACTCCAAACAGTAGACCTATCTCAGTACCTCGGTTATAAATACGGATATAAAGGCATAATAAAATCTAGCAAACAGGGACGCCTGGCTGGCTCAGTTGGTTGGACGGCTGCCTTCGGCTTGGGCCATGATCCCAGGGTCCTGGGATCGAGTCCCACATCGGGCTCCTTGCTCAACAGGAAGCCTGCTTCTTCCTCTCTCTCTGCCTGCCTCTCTGCCTGCTCGTGCTCTCTCTCTCTCTCTCTCTCTGACAAATAAATAAATAAAATCTTTAAAAAAAAAAATCTAGCAAACATGGGTCGCCTGGGTGGCTCATTCGGTTAAGCGTCTGCCTGTGGCTCAGGTCATGATCCCAGGGTCCTGGAATGGAGTCCCGCATCCAGCTTCCTGCTCAGCGGGGAGCCTACTTTTCCCTTTCCCTCTGCCTGTCGCTCCTCCCGCTTGTGCTGTCTCTGTCAAATAAATAAAATCCTAAAAAACAAAATAAAAAAAAAATACTAGCAAACAGATCACATAGATATACACCGTGAATTAGATGAGTTCATTCAAAATAGATTAAAGATGAAAAAATACATTGAGTTCATTCAGAATAGATCTCAGAGGTCTCAGTGGGTCAAGGAAGGAAAAAAATATGACCATCGCAAAAAGAGCTCTTAACATTTGATAAGCTTCCACTGCCTTTTCTAATTGGGAGCAGAAGGAAAGAGAGTCAGAAAAAAGTTCCTTTGTTTATATATATTTATATATATATAAATGTCTTTGGAAAGATACACAAGAAACTGATAACTTCAGTTGCTTCTGCGGAAGGAAACAAGGGTGGGAAGATGGTTTGCTATACCTTCTTATTATAGCCTTTGTGCCCTTTGAATTTTGAACAGTGGAAATGTATTAAATATTCAAAACCTAATAAATTTAAGGTTAAAAAATAAAAATGTTTTAAAAATCTGAAAAATAGTATTTTTTTTAAGATTTTATTTATTTATTTGACAGAGAGAGATCACAAGTAGGCAGAGAGGCAGGCAGAGGGAGAGGGGGAAGCAGACTCCCCGCTGAGCAGAGAGCCCGATGCAGGGCTAGATCCCAGGACCCTGAGATCATGACCTGAGCTGAAGGCAGAGGCTTAACCCACTGAGCCACCCAGGTGCCCCTGAAAAATAGTATTTTAACATATTTTTAAATGTTTTAAGATGTTTTAAAAATATGAAAAATAGTATTTAAAGAAAATAAAACAATTTTTTTTTTTTTTTATTGCTGCTGCTTTGAAGAGGAACAAGGAGCCACGAACTGAAGAATGCGGGTGGCCCCTTGAAGCTGGAAAGGCAACATTTCTTTAAAACGATAGTGTAAGGGAACCTGGGTGGCTCAGTGGGTTAAGCCTCTGCCGTCGGCTCAGGTCATGATCTTAGGGTCCTGGGATTGAGCCCCGAATCGGGCTCTCTGCTCAGCAGGGAGCCTGCTTCCCCCTCTCTCTCTGCCTGCCTCTCTGCCTACTTGTGATCTCTCTCTCTGTCAAATAAATAAATAAAAATTAAAAAAAACAAACAAACAAATCAGGCCGGATCCAGTTAGGAACACAGAAGCTGCACCATTATTAGAGGAGAGAGTAGTTAATATAAGGAATTGGCTAACCGGGCACTGGACAACAGGGGACTGTGGAAGGAAAAGGAAAGCCCCCACCATGTTCGCCCTCTATTACCCAGAACTTGTACACGTGTTGGGTTCCCTGGCAGGGGGAACGGGAGGCTGTGGATGGAGTTAGGGTTGTTCATCAGCTTACCGTAAGATACGGAGACTAGCTGGGAGCACCCAGGTGGGCCCAATGTCATCACAAGCGTCTTTATAAGTGGGGGAGGAGGAAGGAGGGGAGAAGCAGAGAGACAATAGTATGAGAAGGACTCGATCCAGTGTTGCTGCTGCTTTGAAAAGGAACAAACGACCATGAACTCGAGAATGTGGGCGGCCCCTGGAGCTGGAAAAGGCAAGTAAATGGATTCTCCCCAGAGCCTCCAGAAGGAACCCACTCTACCAACACCTTGATTTTAGCCCAGGGAGACAGGCATTGGGCTTCTAACCTCCAGAACTGTAAGGTAACATCTTTGTGTTGTTTTAAGCCATGTGTTTCTGATCATTTGTTACAGCAGCCACAGGAAATCAATACAGGGACACTGGGTTAACACAGAGGAAGTAATTGCGGGAAGCCACTGTCCCCTGTAGGTCTGGAAGCTCAGAGTATGGGTCTGCAGAGCTGGGCTCAGACCTCTGGGGCTGGAGCCAGTACTCTCGCCCCTCCGAGGCGCCTTCAGGGGCTGGCTCAGACAGTGCAGCCCAGCACCAAGCACTCTGCAAGGGGAGGGCCCTGCAAGGCAATGCTACCAGGAGAGCAAGCCAAGGAAGGTACGAGTGTGCCCTCCTCCAGGCGCACAGTCTCCCTCTGTACACTGCCAGCGGAAACTAATACACAGTCAGCTTTCAAAGCAGAAATGTAAGAGTGAGCCTCCTTGTCTTGTTTCTGATCTTGAGGAAAAGCTTTCCATCTTTCTTCACGGAGTATATTAGTTGTTGGTTTGTCATATATGGTCTCTATTGTGTTAAGTTATGCTCCTTTATCCAATCTGCTGAGGGTTTTTATAATGAAAAGATGTTCTATTTTGTCAAATGCTTTTCCTGCATCTGTTCAGATGACCGTGTGATTTTTGTCTTGCATTTTATTAATGTGATGTATTACATTTACTGATTTTCATCTGTTGACCCACCCTTATGGACTATTGGTCAATGGTGTAGAACCTTTTTTCTGTGTTCTTGAATTCAGTTTGCTAATGTGTTGTTGAGCATTTTTACCCCTATGTTCATCAGGTATATTAATCTAGAGTTTTCTTCTGGTGTCCTTATCGGGCTTTGATAATGCTAGCCTCGTAGAACGAGTTTGGAAGTATTTCCTCCTTAATTTTTTTGGAAGAGTTTGAGAAGAATTGACACAAATTCTTCTTTGAATGTTTGGTATAATTAGCCGGTGAAGCTATCTAGTCCTGGGGTTCCTGAGGTTTTCTGTGTTGAGAGGGTTTTGATTACTGATTCAGTCTCTTTGCTCACTGTGGATCTCTTACCACTGCTACTCAAATATAGCACTAGAAGTCCTAGCTAGAATGATTTGGCAAGGCGAAGAAATAAAAGGCATCCAAATCGAGAAGGAAGAAGTAAAACTATATTTGCAGATCATATGATTCTGTATATAGAAAATCTCAAAGACTCAACCAAAAAACTGTTGAAACTCATCAATGATTTCAGTAAAGCTACAGGATACAAAATCAACATACAGAAATCAGTTGCATTTCTATATGCTTAGGGTGAATAATCTGAAAAAGAAATAAAAACTATCCAAATCTCAATAGCATCAAAAACAGAATAAATTTAAACAAGGAAGTGAAAAACCTATATAACAGGGACGCCTGGGTGGCTCAGTTGGTTAAGCGGCTGCTTTTGGCTCAGGTCATGATCCCAGGGTCCTGGGATCGAGTCCCACATCGGGCTCCTTGCTCAGCAGGGAGCCTGCTTCTCCCTCTGCTTCTGCCTGCCACTCTGCCTGCTTGTACTCTCTCTCTGACAAATAAATAAATAAAATCTTTAAAAAAAAGAAAAAAAGAAAAAAAAAGAAAAATCTATATAACAAAAACTACAAGATTTTGCCAAAATAAACACAAACAAATGGAAGGACTTCTCATCAGGGATCAGAAGAATTAATATTGTTAAAATGTCCATATTACCCAAAGCCCTGTATAGATTCAGTGTAATCCCCATCAAAATACCAATGGCCATCTTCATAAATAGAAAATCCTAAATTTGTATGGAACCACAAAATATCCCAGATGGCCAAAAAGCCATCCTCAGGAAAAAAAAAACAAAGCCAGAGGTTTCACACTTCCTGATTTCAAACTATACTACAAAGCCACGGTGAAGAAAGTGTGGTATTGGCACAAAAATAGACTCATAGACCAATAGAATAGAGCCCAGAGAGCCCATTAAACTCCTACTTATACAGTTAATTAATATTTGACAAAGGAGCCAAGAGCACCCAATGCGGAGGGGATAGTCTCTTCAACAAATGGTGTTGAGGGATGCCTGGGTGGCTCAGTTGGTTAAATGGCTGCCTTCAGTTCAGGTCATGATCCCAGGGTCCTGGGATCGAGTCCTGCACTGGGCTCCTTGCTCAGCAGGGAGCCTGCTTCTCCCTCTGCCTGCCGCTCCCCCTGCTTGTGCGCTCCCTCTCTCTATCACAAACAAAATCTTTAAAAAAAAAAATGGTGTTGGGAAAACTGGATGAATACAGGCAGAGCAATAAAATTGAACCCATGTCTTACACCACTCACAAAAATTAATTTGAAATGGATCAAAGACTGAAACATAGGACCAGATATAATAGAACTCCTGAAAGAAAATGAAGGAAGGAGTTCCTTGGCATTGGTCTTGGCAATGATTTTTTTGGAACTGACATTAAGCATAAAAAAGAGCAAAAATCGACAAATGGGATTCATCAAACTTAAAAACTTCTGCACAGGAAAAGAAACAACAAAATGAAAAGGCAACCTATGCAATGGGAGAATTTTTACAAATCATATATTAGATAAGGGATTGATATCCAAAATCTATGAAGAACTCCTACAACTCGATAACAAACAATTCACTTTAAAAATGGGCAAAAGAACTAAATAGGCATTTAAAAAAAAAAAAAAAAAAAAAAGACACCCAAATGGCCAAAAGGTAAATGGAAAGATGTTCTGCATCATTAATCAAGGAAGTGCAAATCAAAAACACAGCGAGATATTACCTCCCATCAAAAAGACAAGAAATAACAAGTGCAAGTAAGGATGTGAAGAAAAGAGAACACTTGTTTTCTATTAGTAGAAATGTAAATTGGTGCAACTCCTGTGGAAAACAGTATGGAAATTCCTCAAAAAATTAAAAATAGAACTATCAGATGATCCAGCAGTTCTACTCCTGGGTGTTCAAAGAAAATGAAAACACTAACTCAAAGACCTATGCGCCAGCATATTCATTGTAGCATTGTTTACAATAGCCAAGACATGGAAACAACCTAATGTTATCAACGGATGAATGGACTTTTAAAATGTGATACATATATACAATGGAATATTATTCAGCCATGAGAAAGAAGGACATCCTACCATTCGCAACAACATGGACTGATCTTGAACACATTATGCTAAGTGAGCTAAGCCAGACAGAAAAAGATGAGTACTTATGATATATAAGTATAACTTATATGTGGAATTTCTAAAAACTACACTTATAAAAACAGAATAAAGTGGTGGTTACCAGGAGGGAGGGACAGGGCAGATATTGTTTAAAGGTACAAAGTTATAAGTAGTAAATAAGCCCTAGAGATATGATGCATAGTATAGTGAATATAGACCACAATATTGCATTACAACCATCTAGGTTGCTAAGGGACTAGAACTTAATCTACTTACTAAAAAAAAAATTTATGTCATGTGATAGAGGTGTTAATTATCACTACAATAAGCAACCCTATAATAATATATAAATATATCTAAAAAAGAGTTTCCAGATTCCCAGCCCCATCATCATAAAGCTCTAGAAGCAACTTTGGAATTAAGAGACAACTGTGAATAACTGCAACAGAAACTTAGAAGTCATTATTGAAATTTTTCGCTTCTAATACCATCATAAAAGTACATTAAAAAATACCAAGGAATGGATAAACTGTGGTACATGCATACAATGGAATCATTATTCAACGATAAAAAGAAATGAGCTATCGAGCCACAAAAGACATGGAGAAAGCTTAAATGCATATTGCTAAGTCAAAGAAGCCAATCTGAAAAGTCTACATACTGTACGATGTATGTATATATGAGAAAGAAGAATGCAAGTATATAGCATTCTGGAAAAGGCAAAACCACAGAGATAGGAAAACCATCAGTGGCTGCCAGGAGTTGGGGCGGAGGGGCGGGGGATTGAACTGATGGAGCGTAGGGGACTTTTAGGGCAATGAAACTACTCTGTGTGATACAGAGAATGTGCCACACAGAGTGAACCCTAATGTAAACTATAGACTTTAGTTAATAATTATCAATATTCATCAGTTGTAATAAATGTACCTCACTAATGGAAGATGTTGATAATAGGGGGATCTAGGCGGAGGGCAGAGGGGAAGAGCTGAGGGGTGTATACCAGAACTTTCTGTACTTTCTGCACAATTTTTCTGCTAATCTAAAATTGCTGGGGGAAAAAGACTATTAATTTTTTTTTAAATCTCAAGGAGTAAACAAATATACAGGACTCATATGAAAAGGTTTTCAACTCTCCTGAGAGAAATTAATGAAAAACTGAGTAAACAGAGAATTACCTCATGTTTTGGGAGTGGGATGACTCGACATGGTAAGGATGTCCTTTTTCCTGAGATCATCTATAAATTTAACTCAATCTAGTAAGAGCTTTATATATTTTTTAGAACTTGAGAAAACATGTTTTTAAATTCACCTGTAAGAATTAACATGTGAGGGCGCCTGGGTGGCTCAGTGGGTTAAAGCCTCTGCCTTCAGCTCAGGTCACGATCTCGGGGTCCTGGGATCGAGCCCCACATCGGGCTCTCTGCTCAGCGGGGAGCCTGCTTCCCCTTCTCTCTCTGCCTGCCTCTCTGCCTACTTGTGATCTCTCTCTCTGTCAAATAAATAAATAAAATCTTAAAAAAAAAAAAAAAAGAATTAACACATGAGAATAGCCAGGAGACTTCTGAAGAGAAACAAGGGGTTCATGGTGTACAAGGTATTAAAAGTATCTTAACATAGAGGAGATACCTCTTGCTCAGCATCCACTCACTTTTATCCTCTCTTCTGGTGACACTGCCCACTTCACCTTTATGCAACCAGGTTCCCCCATCTCAGCCCAAGTCCTTTGAGTGAAGTTGATTCCACCCCTGCATGGACTCCTGCCTTGCCAGGGATGGGCACATGACCCCGTCACTGCCAATAGGGGGCAACATGGCTTATGCTGCAGCGAAAGAGGTGCATGGTGGATAGGACCTGAGAGGTCATGAGCCTGGGGTCACTGGCCAGACTGAGAACAAAGTCCAGTGATGGAAAAAGAAAGCATCTTGGAAACTGTAGCACTCCCTTGTCTTTTACAGTTACTGAAATCAACATATTTCCCTGTCATGTAAACCAGTTTAAGATGGAAAATCCATCACTGGCAACAGAAACACATCCTAATATACAACCCTCCGGCAATAAAAACAGCATGGTACTGGCCCAGCAGTAGACAAATTTACAGATGGGTTCAGGGGACAAGAGAGAACAGAAAAAGACCAATATAGGGAAATAAGTACTAAAAGTGATTTCACATTAATTGGGGAAAGACCAATTAAGCAATGATTAACTGAAGCCACTGGGCAACTATTTATTTGGAAAATAAAGCTTAGCTTTCACACTCACTTCTTTTTTTTATATATATATTTTTTATTATGTTCAGTTTGCCACTGTATAGTACATCATTAGTTTTTGATGTAGTGCTCAATTGATTCATTAGTGGAGTATAACACCCAGTGCTTCTCGTCCTCACTTCTGATACCAAAATAAATCTCATATAGATCAAAGATTCACTCTTTAAGGAAAAAAAAAAAACCACTATAAAACCTAGCTGGGAATGAGTGAATCTTTTTATAATCTTGGGGTGACAAAAGCCTTTCTAAGCAGAAAGGAAAACAAACAAACTTAGCTAACTTCGAATTCTACATTTATTATATAGTTAAAAAAAAAAAACACTTAAAAAATCAAGGAAAACCACAAACTGGAAAAAAAAATTACATAGGTAAAGGAGTTCTGATAAATCAACAAGAAAAAAGAAGAGAAAAGAAAAATGGGAAAGATATGAATACAAATGACTAATAAAAAAGAAATTAATGAGGGGCGCCTGGGTGGCTCAGTGGGTTAAAGCCTCTGCCTTCGGCTCAGGTCATGATCTCAGGGTCCTGGGATCGAGCCCCGCGTCGGGCTCTCTGCTCAGCAGGGAGCCTGCTTCCCCCTCTCTCTCTGCCTGCGTCTCTGCTTACTTGTGACCTCTCTCTCTCTGTCAAATAAATAAATAAAAAAAATCTTAAAAAAAAAAAAGAAATTAATGAGATTCACATGAAAACAAGGTATTTTTCAACTACCGGCTTACCAAAGATTTAACTTTGTGTTAAACTGGCACGTACACAGTTGGTGGGAGTTTAACTCCATACGACTGTTTAGCAGACATTTGATAATATGGACTGATTTAACATATGCATGCCTTTTGGCTCAATGGTTTCTAGGCCTTATCCAAAAGAAATACTGTCACTTGTGAGTAAGAACATACCACAAGATATTCACTGTAGCATTGTTTTCATTAGCAAAACAGAAAAGGAAAAAAGGGAAGGACTCAAGAGGGAAATGGTTAAGTAAAGCATGCTAAATCCACCAGGCAGCTATTAAAAGTTTTTCTTAGGGTCCCACACGGCTTCTACTTTGCCAAAACCACTGGTCAGTTTTCTATCTTCCTCTTACCTTCTCAGCAGCCATGTCCCATGCCGGATCACTCCCTCCTCCCAGAGCCCTCTTTCTTGGGCCTATGGACACTAGGTCACCTTGTCCTCTCCCACTCACTGCTTCCTCTAGCGCACGCTCTTTGCTCTTCCTCCCAGACCCAGGTCTTTCCTTGACTTTCTTCCCTTCCTTGTCTGGTGATTTCATCCAGTCCATGATTTGAAAATTTCGTTCATGTCCTGCTCTCTCTCAAATCTGTAACCCCATGGAACTCCAGGTATGCACATTCCACTGCCTCCTCGATTTCTCTACTCAGACGTCTCCTAGGTGTCTCAAACAACATGGTGAAAAGAAAAGTGTTGATTTCTCCCAACCCCATGTTTCCCTCTTCCCCATTAATGATGTCCTCAGCCTCTCAGTCCCTCAGTCCTAGAACCTAAGTGTCATTCTTGTTTCCATCTTCTTAAACAATTAGTAAGACACAGGGAAGGTGCTACTAGTTGTGGACCTGTTTTCCTTTCTACCATTTGTTCTTACTAACAGAGAACTCCAGTTTTGTTTGGGAGAAGCGATGGTCCCAGATAAGGATATTTCTATTTCCTAGCATCCCTCACACCTCGATTTGGACCAATCAAATATAAGTGGATGTTTCTACGACTTCCAGGAAGTCTTTAGCAGCTTTTTATCAATGCCTCAAACACAGATGTGATGCTGAAAGTGGGCAGCCCCCTTGTCACCATGAGGCAGCATAAAAGAAGTGGCTGATTTTTAGGTTTAAATCTTCCTTCCAACTCTCCGCTATTCACTTTGATATATATAATGAGGTGTCTTTTTTAAACCCACATTTTGTAAAAGGCGAAAGATTTATGCGATCTGAAGAGAAACCAGAATATTAAACCCACATTTTGAAAAGTTTACTTGATCCATTGTCATTTGTCCAGAAAACCAATAATAGCTGTCATCATATTACTGCATTCCAAGTCTGGCTTCTGTCTCCTCCTAAATTGGAAATTAGCTGCAAACAGACTTATAGATGTCCCCAAAGCTCAGTAAACCATGGGATCTTCTCCTATTTCCTTCATCTTCCTGAATGCTGGTCTGCCGCGGAGTGATTTTTAAAAGGAAAAAAGAGAATTCATAAATCTAAGAGCTGTCCCAACTGTCCAACAGTTGACACCACCTCTGATCCACAGGCTGGAAAATGGGGAGCCAATAACAGACATATGCAGGAGAAACCTGGTTCGGAAGCTCATAAATATGCACGCCCAGGTGACCGATGAAATCAGCTGCAGTGTTTCATGTTTCAGAATGTCATTGCAAATGGAGCCCACTTGTAAAAACACTCTTTCCACTGAGCATTAGCGCTGCCAGGGGGGAGGTGGGGGTCTCAGTTAATCCCTTGGACTTGTTACAAGGAAGTATGAAAAAGAATCTTTCAAATGGCATTTTATTGACTTTCAACACGCCGATCGCTGCCTTTTGGTTTTTTGCATTTCCACGGTCATTTCCTCTCTTTAACCTACTTTTTATCTCTAAGGTACATTTTTTTTTTTCTAAATGGACTAAATAAGTCTGCAGAAGGCCAAATCCATCGCAGGATATGGGGGACATGTTGGCAGCAGAGCGGGAAATGTACTTGCCAGGGAATTGATAAAGCGATCTCTTCTGAGGTGTGATTTTGAGTTTGGGAAACAGCTCAAGTTTGTCTGGCAAGAGGAATAACATTCTGCAGGATGCTTTGATGCAGACAC
The DNA here is from genome assembly GCA_028534135.1 of Potos flavus. Classification (NCBI taxonomy): domain Eukaryota; kingdom Metazoa; phylum Chordata; class Mammalia; order Carnivora; family Procyonidae; genus Potos; species Potos flavus. The sequence continues at coordinate 185,402,559 of CM052898.1, read as the reverse complement.
AGTCTCAGCAGGACAGCCTAGAAGGTGTTAGTGATACGCTGAGAGCTGCAGGCGGGGAGAGCCCATGGTTGTGGTTCACTCTCTATTACTGGGACTTGTCAGGCCTTTAAACCACCTGGCTAATTCTTGGAAATCTCTCTCTCTTGAACAAGGGCTTTGGCTCCCATTTGGTGTGGACACTTCCAAAAGGGGCTACCCAGGGATACCACAAGCCAGCGCAAGTTAAAACCACAGATGGCATCAATACGATTTGTTCAGTGGATGTCACCATCCTTGTGTTTAAGACACAAGACGATAGCCCCGTTTGCTCCCAGCCAGAGGGCACGTATGCATGGTACTCTTCTAGTTGGAGTGCGGTGGAAGGGAAGCGGAAGGCCCACAGGCAGCAGAGTCACGTCCCGTCTGCTTGGCAGGGTTCCGAGTCTTGGGCTGGACGCTGGGAACAGTAGCCCCTGGCTCAGATGAACATTAAGATGCTAGGGGTTCAGTTTCCTCCTCTGTAAATGAGGATCCAACAGCAGCTCTGAAGTCCACATCCCATCCCTGGGGGGGCAAGGAGAAAAAAACAGAAGAGGATGCAGTGCAGGGGACAGTGTCAGGGCCCTTTCAGAGGCCCTGCATCTCTGTGCATGGGTGAAGGATTTTCAAGCACAGAATCACTGGGTCCAGACAGATGCACAGGCTGATCTTTGGAAGAACCAAAGCATATCCGGGTCTGGGCCTTCCTGCATCCCCAAATCAGTGAGGTTTGGAAGGAAGCCTCAGAAACCTCACTGTTTGGGATGCATGTAACTTTTACCTTAGGATGCCTCAAATGGGAGCTGTGCTAAGCAAACTGGACGGGTGGTAGTGGGAACCAATAGGGGCTGTAGGACCATGTCCAAGCAGCGGGGATGGGTGCATAAGTGGGATGGAGGGGTGCATGGTGGGTGAAAGATGGGCAGGTAGGTTGGTGGTAAGTGAGTGAAAGATGAGAGGTAGGTGAATAGGTGGGTGGGCGGTGGTTATTGGTAGGTAGATGGTGCACAGATGGATGGATGTTGGATGGGATGCAGCTAGGGGGATGGTGGCGGGTAGATGAGCGAGAGGCTACTATAAGAGGCCATTTTCACAATTGCTATTAGAAATGACCGATGCTTAGCAATGATTTACAGTGATTCCAACAAACTCTCTGGCTCCAGGGCAGTGTGAGAGGTGAGGGTTCCTCGTGGGTTTGATGTTTTCCAGCTTGTGGAGCTCACTCTTCACAGAATGCGGATCTTCAGCCAAGTTTTACCCTTTCCCGGCTGCCATTTGTACAGTCACACACAGTGCCTGTCTTACCTTAATGGATAATTCACTCATTCGACAGCTATGTTTGGTAGCTAGCTTTTGTCAGGCACCATGCAACATGGCGGTTCTATTTTTTTTTTTAATAAAAGGGAAATGCTTACAGTCTAGGGAAAGCAGACAAAAGCGTACAAGCAAATGAATTTATCATCATAAACTGACCAATGCTATGAAGAAAATAAGCATGGAGTAGTGAGGGAGAAGGACAGGAAGGTCCCCGCTAGAAAGAGAGGTCAGCAGAGACCACCTGAGGAGAAGAGATTGAAGCTATAACCTGAAGGCCAGCAGAGAGCCAGTCAGGGGATTGACTGATTGATTGATTGATTATTTATTTATTATTGTGTTATGTTTGTCACCATAAAAATACATCATTAGTTTTTGATGCAGTGTTCCAAGATTCATTGTTTACGTACAACACCCAGTGCTCCATGCAATACGTGTCCTCCTTAATACCCACCACCAGGCTCACCCATCCCCCCACCCCCCTCCCCTCTAAAACCCTCAAATTGTTTCTCAGAGTCCACAGTCTCTCATGGTTCATCTCCCTCTCTGATTTACCCTAATTCACAGTCAGGGGATTTAAAAATGAGGAAGGTATACAGATGGCCAATAAGCCCATGAAAAGATGCTCACCACCATTGGTCATTGGGGAAATGCAAGTCGAGAGCACAGTGAGATACCACTTCATACCTACTAGGGTGGCTGACGTTTTTTTTGAAAAAGGAAAACAAGTGTTGGTGATGATACGGAGAAACTGGAACCGTCATATGTTACCGGTGAGAACATAAGATAGTGGGGGGAAGGGAGGGAAAAATGAAACAAGATGGGACTGGGGAGGGAGACAAACTATAAGAGATTCTTAATCTCAGGAAAAAAACTGAGGGTTGCTGGGGGGTTGGAGGGATGGGCGGCTGGGTTATGGACACTGGGGTGGGTATGTGCTATGGTGAGTGCTGTGAATTGTGTAAGACTGATGATTCACAGACCTGTACCCCTGAAGCAAATAATACATTATATGTTAATAAAAAATAAATAATTTTTTAAAAAGATAGTACAGGCTCTGAGGAAAAACAGCTTGGTATTTTCTCAAAAGCTAAACACAGAATAACTATATGTAGTCATTTCTTAGGGCTGCCATAACAAAGTACCATAGACTGGGGGCTTATACAACAGATATTTATTGTCTCGTGGTTCTGGAGGCCAAAAGTCCAAGATCGAGGTGTTGGCAGAGTTAGTTCCTCCTGAGAGCTGTGAGGAAGAATTTGTTCCATGACTTCTCCCAACTTTGGGAGACCTCGGGCATTCCTTGGCTTGTGGATGGCATTGTCCCTGTGTCCTCACATAGTCTTGCTTCTGTGTATGTCTATCACCATGACCGAATTACCCTCCCCCTTTTTTAAAATAAGGACATAGTCATGTTAGATTAGAACCCATCTTAATGACCTCATTTTCACTTATTTCTATAAAAAAACCTGTTTCCAAGTAAAATTCCATTTTGAGATACTGGGGGTTAGGACTTGAACATTATCTTTTCCAGGGGATACAATTCAACCCATTTTACCATTAAGACCCAGGAGTTGTGCTTCCAGGGATATATCCTCAAAGAATTGAAAACAAAGACTCAAACAGTTGCTGTATACCAACCTTCATAGTAGCATTAGTCACAATATGCAAAAAGTGGAAACATCCCAAATATTATCAATAAATGAATGGATAAACAAAATGTGGTGTGTCCAAACATGGGCTATTAATGGAATGGAGCTCTGATACATGCTGTGATATGGAAAAACTTCAAAACCATTATGCTCAGTGAAATAAGCCAGCCACAAAAGGACAGATATTGTATGATTCCAGTTACATAAAATAGCTGGAATAGGCAAATTCAGAATGACAGAGAACAGACGTCACCAGGAACAAAGGGAGAGGAAATAAGAAGTTAATGCTTAATGGGTACAGAGTTTCTTTCTTGGGTGTTAAAAATCTGGAGATAGATGGATGATGATGATTGTATAATACAACAAATATAATTAATGCCACTGAATTGCACAATCAAATTATTTTTTGGTGGAGTACTTAGGATTTTCTATGAATAGTTTCATGTCATCTGCAAATAGTGAGTGACAGTTTAATGTCTTTACCAATATGGAACCTCTTATTTCTTTTTCTTGTCTGATTGCTGTGGCTAGGACTTCCAGTGCTATGTTGAATAAAAGTGCTAAGAGTGGACTTCCTTGTCTTGTTCTTGACCTTAGATGGAAAGCTCTCAGTTTTTCACCATTGAGTATGATGTTACCTGTGGACTTTTCATATACGGCCTTTATCATGTTGAAGTGTGTTCACTCTAACCCCACTTTGTTGAGAGCTCTTATCATGAATAGATATCAAATCTTGTCAAATGCCAATTCTGCATTTATCGAGATGGCCATGTGATTTTTATTCTTCATTTTGTTGATGTGGTATATGATATTGATGGGTGAATATTGAACCATCTTTGCATGCTGGAAATAAATCCCACTTGATTGTGATGAATGATCTTTTTAATGTATTGTTGTATACAGTTTGCTAATATTTTGTAGAGGATTTGTGCATCTATATTCATCAGGGATATTGGCCTATAGTTCTCTTTTTCTTTGGTGTCTTTGTCTGGTTTTGGTATTAGGGTAATGCTGGCCTATAGAATGTATTCCTTCCTCTTCCATATTTTGGAATGATTTAAGGAGAATAGATATTAACTCTTGTTTAAATGCCTGGTAGACTTTCCCTGTGAATCGATCTGGTCCTGGAGTTTGTTTGTTTTTTGTTTGTTTGTTTTGTTTTTGGCAGTTTTTTGATCGCTGATTGAATTTTGTTACTTGTAATCAGTCTGTTCAAATTTTCTATTTTTCCTGGTTCAGTTTTGGAAGATTAATGTTTCTAGGACTTTATCCCTTTTTTCTAGGTTGTCCAGTTTGTTGGCATATAATTTTTCATATTTTCTTCCTTTGTATTTCTGTGGTGTCAGTTCATTCTCATTCTGATTTTATTTATCTGGCTTCTCTCTCTGTCTCTCTCTCAATGACTATGGCTGAGGGTTTGTCAATTTTGTTTATCTTTTTAAAGAACCACCTCTTGGTTTCATTGATTTTCTATTGAGAAAAGCAGACACTTAGACAACTAAGCCACCCAGGCACCCCTGATTTCAACCTTCTTAAATTTATTAAGGCTTGTTTTATGGCCTAGTATGTGATCTATTCTGGAGAACGTTCCATCTGCACTTGAAAAGAATACAGTTTTTTGGTTTTTGGATGGAATGTTTTGTATATATCTGTTATGTCCATCTGGTGCAATGTATCATTCAGAGACATTGTTTCTTTTCTTTTCTTTTTTTAATTAACATATAATGTATTATTTGTTTTAGGGGTACAGGTTTGTGATACATCAGTCTTACACAATTCACAGCGCTCACCATAGTACATACCCTCCCCAATGTCCATCACCCAGCCACCCCACCCTCCCAGCAACCCTCAGTTTGTTTCCTGAGATTAAGAGTCTCTTATGGTTTATCTCCCACTCTGGTTTCATCTTGTATCATTTTCCCTCCCTTCCCCTATGATCCTCTGTCTTGTTTCTCAAATTCCTCATATCCGTGAGATCATATGATAATTCATATTACCATATGATAATTGTCTTTCTCTGATTGACTTATTTCACTTAGCATAATACCCTCTAGTTCCATCTACATTGTTGCAAATGCCAAGATTTTGGTGTTTTTGATGGCTTCATAGTATTCTGTTGTATATATATATACCACATCTTCTTTATCCATATCCATGTCCTGTTGATGGACATCTAGGCTCTTTCCATAGTTTGGCTATTGTGGACATTACTGCTATAAACATTCCGGTGCACATGCCCCTTCAGATCACTATATTTGTATCTTTAGGGTAAATACCCAGTAGTGCAATTGTTTGATTATATGGTAGCTCTATTTTCAACATCTTGAGGAACCTCCATACTGTATTCCAGAGTGGCTGCAACAGCCTGCATTCCCAGGAGGATTCCCCTTTCTCCGCATCCCTGCCAACACCTTTTGTTTGCTGACTTGTTAATTTTTGCCATTCTGACTGGTGTGAGGTGGTATCTCACTGCGGTTTTGATTTGTATTTCCCTGATGCTGAGTGATGTTGAGCACTTTTTCATGTGTCTGTTGGCCATTTGGATGTCTTCTTTGCAGAAATGTCTATTTATGTCTTCTGCCCAGTTCTTGATTGGATTATTTGTTCTTTGGATGTTGAGTTTGAGAAGTTCTTTATAGATTTTGGATACTAGCCCTTTATCTGATATGTCATTTGTGAATATCTTCTCCCATTCTGTCAGTTGTCTTTTGGTTTTGTTGACTGTTTTCTTTGCTATGCAAAAGCATTTTATCTTGATGAAGTCCCATTAATTCATTTTTGCCTTTGCTTCCCTCGCCTTTGGTGATGTTTCTAGGAAGAGGTTGCTGTGGCTCACGTTGAAGAGGTTTCTGCCTGTGTTCTCAAGGGTTTTGATGGATTCCTGTCTCACATTGAGGTCTTTCATCCATTTTGAGTCTATTTTTTTGTGTGGTGTAAGAAAATGGTCCAGTTTCATTCTGCATGTGGCAGTCCGATTTTCCCAACACCATTTGTTAAAGAAACTCTTCAA
>CM052898.1:185360327-185396065 GCA_028534135.1 Potos flavus | reverse complement strand
TTTCTTTCATGAGTACTCTATAGTTTTCTGAGCACAGATTCTTTGCCTCTTTGGTTAGATTTATTCCTAGGTATCTTATAGTTTTGGGTGCAATTGTAAATGGGATTGACTCCTTAATTTCTCTTTCTTCTCTCTTGTTGGTGTATAGAAATGCAACTGATTTCTGTACATTGATTTTATATCCTGAAACTTTACTGAGTTCCTGTATGTGTTCTAGCAGTTTTGGAGTGGAGTCTTTTGGGTTTTCCACATAAAGTATCATATCATCTGCAAAGAGTGAGAGTTTGACTTCTTCTTTGCCAATTCGGATGCCTTTAATTTCTTTTTGTTGTCTGATTGCTAAGGCTAGGACTTCTAGTACTATGTTGAATAGCAGTGGTGATAGTGGACATCCCTACCGCGTTCCTGACCTTAGGGGAAAAGCTCTCAGTTTTTCCCCATTGAGAATGATATTTTTTCATAGATGGCTTTGATGATATTGAGCTATGTACCCTCCATGCCTACACTGTGAAGAGTTTTGATCAAGAAAGCATGCTGTACCTTGTCAAATGCTTTTCAGCATCTATTGAGAGTATCATATGGTTCTTGTTCTTTCTTTTATTAATGTATTATATCACATTGATTGATTTGAAGATGTTGAACCAAACTTGCAGCCCAGGAATAAATCCCACTTGGTCGTGGTGAATAATCCTTTTAATGTACTGTTGGATCCTGTCGGCTAGTATTTTGGTGAGAATTTTTGCATCCGTGTTCATCAAGGATATTGGTCTGTAATTATCCTTTTTGATGGGGTCTTTGTCTGGTTTGGGGATCAAGGTAATGGTGGCCTCGTAAAATGAGTATGGAAGTTTTCCTTCCATTTCTATTTTTGGAACAGTTTCAGGACAACAGGTATTAATTCTTCTTTAAATGTTTGGTAGTATTGCCCTGGGAAGCCATCTGGCCCTGGGCTCTTGTTTATTGGGAGATTTTTGGTTACTGCTTCAATCTCCTTACTGGCTATGGGTCTGTTCAGGTTTTCTATTTCTTCCTGGTTTAGTTTTGGTAGTTTATATGTCTCTAGGAATGCATCCATTTCTTCCAGATTGTCAAATTTGCTGCTGTACAGTTGCTCATAATATATTCTTATAATTGTTTGTATTTCTTTGGTGTTAGTTGTGGTCTTTCTTCTTTCATTCATGATTTTATTAATTTGGGTCCTTTCTCTTTTATTTTTGATAAGTCTGGCCAGGCGTTTATCAATCTTATTAATTCTTTCAAAGAACCAGCTCCTAGTTTTGTTGATCTTTTCTATTGTTCTTTTGGTTTCTATTTCATTGATTTCTGCTCTGATCTTTATTATTTCTCTTCTTCTGCTGGGTTTAGGCTTTATTTGCTGTTCTTTCTCCAGCTTCTTTAGGTGTAGGGTTAAATTGTGTATTTGAGACCTTCCTTGTTTCTTGAGAAAGGCTTGTATTGCTATATACTTTCCTCTCAGGATCACCTTTCCTGCATACCAAAGATTTCGAACAGTTGTTTTTTCATTTTCATTTGTTTCCATGAATTTTTTAAAATTCTTCTTTAATTTCCTGGTTGACCCATTCATTCTTTAGTAAGATGGTCTTTAGCCTCCATGTATTTGAGTTCTTTCCAACTTTCCTCTTGTGGTTGAGTACTAGTTTCAAAGCATTGTGGTCTGAAAATATGTAGGGAATGATCCCAATCTGTTGGTATCAGTTGAAACCTGATTTGTGACCCAGGATGTGATCTATTGTGGAGAATGTTCCACGTGCACTAGAGAAGAATGTGTATTCTGTTGCTTTGGGATGGAATGTTCTGAATATATCTGTGATGTCCATCTGGTCCAGTGTGTCATTTAAAGCCTTTATTTCCTTGTTGATCTTTTGCTTAGATGATCTGTCCATTTCAGTAAGGGAAGAGGAGCAATGAAATCTGTCCATTTCAAAAGTCCCCTACTATTATTGTATTATTGTCGATGTGTTTCTTTGATTTTGTTATTAGTTTATATAGTTGGCTGCTCCCATGTTAGGGGCATAAATATTTAAAATAGATCTTCTTGTTGCACAGACCCTTTATTTTTTTTTTTAAGATTTTATTTATTTATTTATTTGACAGAGAAAGATCACAAGTAGGCAGAGAGGCAGTCCGAGGGAGAGGAGGAAGCAGGCTCCCTACCGAGCAGAGAGCCCAATGCAGGGCTCGATCCCAGGACCCTGAGATCATGACCTGAGCCGAAGGCAGAGGCTTAACCCACTGAGCCACCCAGGCACCCCTGCACAGACTCTTTAAATATGATATAGTGTCCTTCCTCATCTCTTATTATAGTCTTTGGCTTAAAATCTAACTTATCTGATGTAAGGATTGCCACCCCAGCTTCCTTTTGATGTCCATTAGCATGGTAAATTGTTTTCCACCCCCTCACTTTAAATCTGGAGGTGTCTTTGGGTCTAAAATGAGTTTCTTGCCAAGAGCATATAGATGAGTCTTGTTTTGTTTTGTTTTTTTATCCATTCTGATACCCTGTGTCTTTTGATTGGGGCATTTAGCCCATTACATTCAGGGTAACTATTGAAAGATATGAATTTAGTGCCATTGTGTTGCCTGTGACTGTTACTGTATATTGTCTCTGTTCCTTTCTGGTCTGTTACTTTTAGAGAGGACCCCTCAGAATATTTCCTGTAACGCTGGTTTGGTGTTTGCAAATTCTTTTAGTTTTTGTTTGTCCTCAAAGCTTTTTATTTCTCCTTCTATTTTCAGTGAGAGCCTACCTGGATATAGTGTAGCTGCATATTTTTCTCCTTTAGTGCTCTGAATATATAATGCCAGTCCTTTTTGGCCTGCCAGGTCTTTGTGGATAGGTCTGCTGTGAATCTAAAATTTCTACCGTTGTAGGTTACAGACCTCTTGTCCTGAGCTGCTTTCAGGATTTTCTCTTTGTCACTGAAACTTGTAAGTTTTACTATTAGGTGATGGGGTGTGGACCTACTTTTATTGATTTTTAAGGGGGATTCTCTGTGCCTCCTGGATTTTGATGCTTGTTTCCTTCCCCAAATTAGGGAAGTTCCCTGCTGTAAGTTGCTCCAATATACTTTCTGCCCTTCTCTTTCTTCTTCTGGGATCCCAATTATTCTAATATTGTTTCATTTTATGGTATCACTTATCTCTCAAATTCTCCCCTCATGATCCAGTAGTTGTTTATCTCTCTTTTTCTTGGCATCTTTATTCTCCCTCATTTGGTCTTCTATCTCACTAATTCTCTCTTCTGCCTCATTTATCCTAGCAGTAATAGCCTCCATTTTTTTATTGCACCTCATTAATAGCTTTTTTTATTTCAACTTGGTTAGATTTTAGTTCTTTTATTTCTCCAGAAAGGGATTCTCTGGTATCTTCTATATTTTTTTCAAGCCCAGCTAGCATCTTTATAATCGGTATTCTGAACTCTACTTCTGACATCTTACTAATGTCCATATTGATTAGGTCTCCAGCAATTGGATACTGCCTCTTGTTTGTTTGTTTGTTTTTGGAGGGGTTTTTCCACCTTGTCATTTTGTCCAGAGAAGAATAGATGAATGAGAGAACAAAATGCTGAAAGGGTAACAACGACCCCAGAAAAATATATACTAATCAAATCAGAAGATACCGAAAACCGGGGGAGGAAGAAAGAAAAAAAGAGAAAAAAAAAAACAAAAAAGATTACACTGGTAACTAGAACAGATCCACACACTTGATTTTGAGTGTATTTTGGTCTGTTAGAAACTGCTTCCCAAAATTTTAAAGAAAGAAAAATATTTTATATATATATATATATATATATAAATATATATATATTTATATATATATATATATAAAATATATATATATATAATGAAGGGATGTAATACGACTGTAAAGAAGAAAATTTAAAAAGATTTTAAAAGGGAATTGGTAAGATAAGAAGTTGGTTGAAAAAAGAGAATATGATCAGGCTGGAGACTAGAACAAAGCGATACACAAGATTTAGGGTATATTTTGGTCTGTTAGAAGAAACTGTATCCCAAAATTTTAAAGAAAAAAAAAAACTTATGTATACCAAAAATAAGGTTAAATACAGTGAAGGGATAGAATATGAGTATAAAAATGAAAATTAAAAAGGATTTTTAAAAAGGTATTGATGAGATAAAATAGTTAAAATAGATTAAGATAGGAAAGAGGAAAAATTTAAAAAAAAGAAAAATCTAAAAAGAAAAAAATAACAAAAATTTTAAAAACTTAACTTTGAAAGACTAAAGAATCATGGGGAAAAAGCCATGAATTCTATGTGCTTTATTCCCCTAGCACTGGTGTTTTCCAGTTCTCATTGATCAGTAAACTTGGTCTTGGCTAGACGTTCTTGCTGATCTTCTGGGGAAGGGGCCTCTTGCAGTGATTCTCAAATGTCTTTGCCCGAGGTGGAATTGCACCACCCTTACCAGGGGCCAGGCTAAGTAATCTGCTCAGGTTCGCTCTCGGGTTTGCTCTCATAGCTATTGTTCCTTGAATGCTTTCCGTACTGCTTTGGAGGAGGAGAATGAAGATGGCGGCCTCCCAATCTCCGGCTGGCCCCTGTAGGAGCTGAGAGCTCGGGGCCCCACTCCTCAGTGCGCCCTCAGAGAAGAGCAGTCAATCCCTCCCATCTCTCTGGTCTCCAGCCGTACTGCAAGCTCACCTGGCCTGCGACCGAGTGTTTCTATCTCTGGCGCACAGCCCCGTTTGGAGTCTCCAAACCCAGCAGATTTCCTGCAGCATGCTCCCACACCGCTCCTTCTGGAGGAAGAAGGTGAGTCTCCCCAGATCTGCCACTTGTGGGGTCCCTGCTCGAAGAGTAGTGGCCTGACTGTGCCTTGGATCATGGTTTAAGGTAACACTGAGCTGAGAGCCCCCTCCTCGGCTCCATCTATGCAGCCGGCCTCCCCGATCCAATACCTGGGAGCTCTGCCACACTCAGACACCCCCAGTCTTTCTGTGACCCCATGGGTCCTGAAACCACACTGTCCCAGTGAGGGTTCACCCCCTGCTTAGCCTCTGGAGCGACGTCTCTCAGTGGAGCAGACTTCTAAAAGTTCCAATTTAGTGCTCTGCTGCTCTCTCATTTGCCGGGAGCCTGCCCCTCCCCCCTGCAGTCTATCTTCCACGTATGTCACCTCGGATTGACTTCTCCACAAGTCCTACCTTCCAGAAAATGGTCGCTTTTCTGTACATAGAATTGCTGCTATTCTTCTCTTTGATCTCCTGTTGAGTTTGTAGGTGTTCAGAATGATTTGATAACTACCTAGCTGAACTCCTAGAACCCAATGAAATTCAAGTCTCCTCCTCCTCCACTAAAAGAAGTCCCTTTAATATCTGGTACCATGAGTGTAGTGGTGATAAACTACTTTATCTTTTGTTTGTCTGGCAAACTCTTTATCTTATTTTCATATCTGAATGACAATCTTTCTGGGGAGAGTATTCTTCACTGTAGGTTTTTTCCTTTCAACATTTTGAATATATCATGCCACTCTCTTCTGACCTGCAAAGTTTCTGCCAAAAAATCAGCTCATGGTCTTATAGTTTCCCCCTGCAGATAACTTTTTGTTTCTCTCTTGCAGTTCTTAAGAGTCTCTCTTTATCTTTAAATTTGTCACCTTAATTATTATGTGCTGTGGTGTGGATCTCCTTAGGTTCATGTCGATTGGAACTCTGTGTTTCTTGGACTTGAATGTATTTTTCCTTCCCTGGTCAGGAAAGTTTTCAGTTATTATTTCTTCAAATAACTTTTCTGTCCCTTCCTTTCTGTCTTCTTCTTCTAGGAGCCCTATAACGCAAATGTTTGTTCACTTGTAGTTTTCTAAGAGATCTCTTAATCTATCCTTATTTTTAAAAATTTCTCTTTCTGTTCTTCAGCTTGTGTGCTTTCCATTACCCTGTCTTCCAAATTGCTGATCCATTCTTCTGCATCCTCTAATCTACTATTGATCCATCCTGTGTGTTTTTATTTCAATTATTCTTCAATGTTGATTGGTTCTTTTTAATATTTTCTCTCTTTATTGAAAGTCTTACTGAGATCTTCCACTCTTTTCTCCAGCCCAATGAGCATTTTTACAATCATTACTTTAAATTCTTTACCAAGAATATTGCTTATCTCTGTTTCACATAGTTCATTTTCTGATTTTTTTCCCTTCTTCTTTCTTTTGGAACATATTCTTCTGTCTCCCCATTTTGCTTGACTTCCCATGTTTGTTCCCATGGAATAGGTGGAACACCTAAACTTGAAGGAGTGGTCTTGTGTATGGTGGCCCCTGTGTAGAATGTGCTTGGTGACTTTTGCTGGCTGGCTGGAGCTATGACTATATATGCTAGTTAGTCTTTTAAACCACAGCATATCTCCATCTCTCTTGCTCTTCTCTTGCAGTTCTATCTTTGGTTGTTCAGTAGTCCTTCAGGAGGAGTTATTCTATTAATAGGGCAATTTGTTGTGTTCCGTGGAGGAGCTGAGTTCAGGCTCTTCCTATGTCACCATCTTGGACTGGAACCATGACTTATTTTATAACTGGAAATTTGTACCTCTTCACCCCCTTCAACTATTTTGCCCATCCTCCATCCCACTCCTCTTAGGCAACCACCAATTTGTTCTCCATATCTATGAGTCTGTTTCTGCTTTGTTTGTTCATTTGATTTTTTAGATTTCACAAATAAGTGAAATCATATGGTATGTGTCTTTCTCTGTCCGACTTATTTCACTTAACATAATGCCCTCTGGGTCTATCCATGTTGTTGCGAATGGCAAGATTCCATTCTTTTTCTATGGCTGAGTAGTATTCGTGTGTGTGTGTGTGTGTGTGTGTGTGTGTGTGTGTAAATATCCAACAGTGGAATTACTAGATCATATAGTATTTCTATTTCTAATTATTTGAGGAATCTCCATACTGTTTTCCACAGTGGCTGCACCAATTTACAGTCCAACCAACAGTGCATAAGGGTTTTTTTTTCTCCACATCCTCACTAATGCATGTTTTTATGTCTTTTATTTTAGCCATTCTGAAAGATCTAAGATGATATCTCATTGTGGTTTTGATTTGCATTTCCCTGATGATGAGTGATGTTGAGCATCTTTTCATGTTCTGTTGGCCATCTGTATGTCTTCTTTGAAAAAATGTCCATTCAGGTCCTCTGAACATTTTAAAAATTGAATTATTAATGTTTTTGGTGTTGAGCTGTATAAATTCTTTATATATTTTGAATGTTAAACTCTTACCAGATATACCATTTGCACATACCTTCTCCCTTCATTTTGTTGATGATTTCCTTCACTGTGCAAAAGGTTTTTATTTTGGTGTAGTCCTAATAGTTTATTTTTGCCTTTTTTCCCCCTTGCCTAAGAAGACATATCAGAAGAATATTGCTAAGGCTAGTGTCAAAGAAATTACTACTTGTGCTCTCTTGCAGGATTTTTATGGTTTCAGACCTCACATTTAAGTCCTATTTGCACTTTGAGTTTATTTTTGTGTATGTAAAAAGGTAATCCAATTTCATTCTTTTGCATGTAGCTACCCAGTTTCCCCAACGCCATTTGTTGAAGAGATTGTCCTTTTGACTATTGCATATTCTTGCCTCCTTTGTCAAAGAACAATTGACCATATAATCATGGGTTTATTTCTGGGCTCCTTGGACTGATCCATTGATATATGTATCTATTTTTTTGTCAGTACCATCCTGCTTTGATTCCTACAGCTTTGCTATATAACTTGAAATCTGGAATTGTGACACCTCCAGCTTTTTTTTCTTTTTCAAGATTGCTTTGGCTATTCAGTGTCTTTGTGGTTCCATACATATTTTTAGGATTGTTTATTCTGATTCTGTGAAAAATGCTATTGGTATTTTGATAGGGATTGCATCAAATCTTCAGATTGCTTTGGGTAGTATGGACATTTTAACAATATTTGTTCTTCCAATCCATGAGCATGGAATGTCTTTCTATTTGTTTGCATCACCTTCAATTTCTTTCCTCAGTGTTTTATATTTTTAAGAACACAGGTCTTTCAACCCTTTGGTTAACTTTATTCCTAGATATTTTATTATTTTTGGTACAATTATAAATGGGATTTCTGTCTTAATTTCACTTTCTGCTGCTTCATTATTACTGCATAGAAATGCAACAGATTTCTGTATTGTGTGTGTGTGTGTGTGTGTGTGTGTGTCTTGTGACCTTACTGAATTCATTTATCAGTTCTAGTAGTTTCTTTCGTGGAGTCTTGAAGGTTTTCTATATATGGTATCATGTCATCTGTAAACAGTTAAGGTTTTACTTATTCCTTACCAATTTGAATGCTCTTATTTCTTGTTGTCTAATTGCTGTGGCTAGAGCATCCAGTACTATGTTGAATAAAAGTGATGAGCGTGGACATCCTTGTCTTATGCCTGACTTTAGGGGAAAAGCTCTCGATTTTTCCCCATTGGATATGTTGTTGGCTGTGGATTTTTATTGTAAGACTTCTATTATGTTTAAGTATATTCCCTCTAAAACTACTTTGCTTTTTTATTTGGGGAATAAATACCCAGTAGTGCAATTATTGGATCTTATGGTAGTTCTATTTTTAATTTTTTGAGGAACCTCCATACTGTCTTCCACAGTGGCTGCACAAGTTTGCATTCCCACCAACAGTGTGTGAAGGTCCCTTTTTCTCCACATCCTCACCAACACTTTTAGTTTCATGTGTTTTATATTTTAGCCATTCTGATAGGTGTGAGGTGATCTCATTGTGGTTTTGATTTGCATTTCTCTGATGATTAGTGATGTTGAACATCTTTTCATGTCTCTGTTGTTCATCTGGATGTCTTCTTTGGAGGCAGATCTGTTCATGTCTTCTGCCTATTTTTTAATTAAATTTTTTAATTTATTTGTTTTTATGGATGTTGGGTTGTATAAGTTCTTTATATATTTTGGATACTAACCCTTTATTGTGTCTGTCATTTGCAACTATCTTCCCCCATTCAGTAAGTTGTCTTTTAATTTTGTTGATTGTTTCCTTTGCTATGAAGAGCTTTTTATTTTGATGTAGTCCCAATAGTTTGTTTTGCCTTTGTTTACCTTGCCTCAGAAGACATACCTAGAAAGATGTTATTATGGCTGATGTCAGAGAAATTACTGTTTCTCTCTTCAAAGATTTTTATGGTTTCACATCTCACATTTAGGTCTTTAATCCATTCTGAGTTTATTTTTGTGTATTGTGTCCAACTTCATTCTTTTAACTGTCCAGTTTTCCCAGCACAATTTATTGAAAAGATTTTCTTTTCCCCATTGTGTATTCATGTCTCCTTTGTCAGAGATTAATTGACCATATAGGTGTGGGTTTATTTCTTGGCTCTCTATTCTGTTCCATTGATCTATGTGTCTGTTTTTGTGCCAGTACCATACTGTTTTAATTACTACAGCTTTGTAGTATATCTTGGAAGCTGAGATTGTGATACCTCACATTCGTTCTTATTTCTCAGGATCACTTTGGCAGATCTGGGTCTTTTGTGGTTCCATACAAATTTAAGTACTATTTGTTCTAGTTTTGTGAAAAATGCTGTTGGTATTTGATAGGGATTGCATTAAATGTGTAGATTGCTTAGAGTGGTATAGATATTTTAACAATATTTGTTCTTCCAACCCATAAGCATGGAATGCCTTTCCATTTCTTCAGATCATCTTGAATTTCTTTCATCAGTGTTTTATAGTTTTCAGAGTATAGGTCTTTCAGCTCTCTGGTTAAGTTTATTCCTAGATGTTCTATTGTTTTGGTACAATTGTAAGTGGGATTTTTTTTATTTAAATTCAGTTAGCCAAGGTATAGTATATCATTTGTTTTTGATATAATGTTCAATGATATATTAGTTGAATATAGCTTTTTTCTTAATTTCACTTTCTTTTTTTTTAAGATTTTATTTATTTATCTGACAGAGAGAAAGAGATCACAAGTAGGCAGAGAGGCAGGCAGAGAGAGAGGGGGAAGCAGACTCCTTGCTGAGCAGAGAGCCTGATGTGGGACTCGATCCCAGGACACTGAGATCATGATCTGAGCCAAAGGCAGAGGCTTAACCCACTGAGCCACTCAGGCGCCCCTTAATTTCGCTTTCTATTGCTTCATTATTACTGTATAGGAATACAGTGGATTTCTGTACACTGATTTTGTATCCTGTGAACTTACTGAATTCATTTATCAGTTCTGGTAGTTTTTTGTTAAAGTCCTTAGGGTTTTCTGTATATAGTATGTCATCACAAGTAGTAAGAGTTTTACTTCTTCCTTTCCAATATGGATGCTTTTTATTTCTTTTTGTTTTCTATTTGCTATGGCTAGATTGTCCAGTACCATGTTGAATAAGAGTGGTGAAAGAGGACATCTCTGTTTTTCCAAGACTTAGGGGAAAAGTTCTCAATTTTTCACCATTGAGTATGATGTTGGCTGTGGGTTTCTCATATAAGGCCTTTATCATGTTGAGGTGTTCCCTCTAAAACTACTTTTTATCATGAATGCATATTGCATTTTATCAAATGATTTTCTGCATCTTTTGAAATAATCATACAGATTTTTTTTTTTTTTTTTAATCAGAGAAAGTGAGCACAAGCAGGGGGAGTGGCAGGCAGAGGGAGAAGCAGGGGCAGGCAGAGGAAGAAGCAGGCTCCCTGCTGAGCAAGGAGCCTGATGCAGGACTCGATCCCAGGGCCTTACGACCATGACCTGAGCCGAAGGCAGTCGCTTAATTGACTGAACCACCCAGGCGTCCCAATCATATAGCTTTTATCCTTTCTCTTTCTCTTATTGTTGTGGTATATTGTGTTGATTGTTTTGTGAATACTGAACCACTCTTACATCCTGGGAATAAATCCCACTTGTTCATGGTGCATTTTTTAAATGTATCATTGGATTCAGTTTGCTAATATTTTGTTGAGGATTTTTGCATCTATGTTCATCAGAGATATTGCCCTGTAGTCCTCTTTTTTTGCAGTGTCTTTATTTGGTTTTGGTATAGGGGCGATACTGGTCTCATAGAATGAATTTGGAAGTTTTCCTTCCTCTTCTATTTTTTGGAATAGTTTAAGAAGAATGAATATTAACTCTTCTTTAGGTGTCCCTGTTTGTTGGTAGTTTTTTGATGACTGATTCAATTTTACTGCTGGTAACTGGCATATTAAAATTTTCTATTTCCTCCTGCTTTCATTTTTTAGATTATATGCTTCTAGGAATTTATCCATTTCTTCTAAGTTGTTGAATTTGTTGGCATATAGGTTTTCATAATATTCTTTTACAATTGGTTGTATTTCTGTGGTGTTGGTGATTACTTCTCCTCTTTCATTAGTGATTTTGTTTGTTTGGATCCTCTCTCTCTCTCTGTCTTTTTTTTGACGAGTCTGGCTAGAGGTTTATCAATATTGTTAATCTTTTCAAAGAACTACCTCCTGGTTTCATTGATCTATTCTATTGTTTTTCAGTTTCTATATCATTTATTTGTGCTCTAATCTTTATTATTTCTTTCCTTTTGTGGAGTTGGGGTTTTGTTCTTTTTCTACCTCCTTTAGGTGTAAGGTTAGGTTGTTTGAGATTTTTCTTGCTTCTTGAGGCAGGTCCGTATTGCTATAAATTTCTCTTAGAACTACTTTTGCAGTATCCCAAAGATTTTGGACCATTGTGTTTTCATTTTCATTTATTTCCATGTAACTTTTCATTTCTTTGATTTCTTGGTTGATTGAGAAATTCTATCTCTCCTTTAATTCTGGATTATAACCTTGCTAAGTAGTGTATTCTTGGCTGTGGGGTTTTTTTCCTTTTAGTACTTTGCAGGCCAGAAGGGAGTGCCATGATCTATTCAAAGTTTCTGCTGAAAAATCAGCTGATAGCCTTATAGGTTTTTCTTTGTACATAACGTTTTGCTTCTCTCTTGCTGCTTTTAAAATTCTCTCTTTATCTTTAAACTTTGACATCTTAATTATTACGTGTTGCAAACCTCTCAAGTTTTAATGTTTTAGAGGTTTTGTTGTTGTTGTTCAGCTTGGGTGCTTTCCATTACCCTGTCTTCCAGATTGCTGATTCATTCTTCTGCATCCTCTAATCTACTATTAATATGTTACAAGGAATTTTTCATTTTAATTATTGTATTCTTCAACTCTGGTTATTTTTCATATTTTCTGTCTCTTCATTGAAATTCTCACTGAGTTCTTCCACTTTTCTCTCCAGTCTGGCGAGCATCTTAATTATCATTAGTTTGAATTCTTCAGCAAGAATATTGCTTTTCTCCATTTAATTTAGTTCTCTTTCTGAGGTTTTGTCTTGTTCTTTCATTTTTAGCATATTCCTCTCCTCATTTTGTTTGACTTTCTGTGTTCGTTCCTGTGAATTTGGTAGAACAACTACTTTTCCTAACCTTAAGGAATGGTCTTGTGTGTGGTCTTTCCCTGTGTGGACTACACGTGCCTGGTGAGTGGCTGGCCGATTAGAGCTGTGGCTTGCATGGGCTGGGGGTCCGGGGCACTCCATGCTGGGACTTCCCTGCTGGGATGGCCCAGCTGAAGTGGGCTTGGGCCAGGTGGCCCTGGGGCTCTCTGTGCAGAGGGCACCCAGGCAGAGCAGCTGAAGTTGAAGCCAAAGGGTTACAGGGCTCTCTTCATAGAAGGTGCTCTGGTGGGGTGGCTAAAGCTATGCACAGGCCAGGGGGTCCCAGGCGCTCAGTGCGGGGTGCATCCCGCTGTGGTAATGGGAGCCAAAGCAGGCATGAGCTGGGAGGTACTGTAGCACTCTGTGCCAAGGGTGCCCTAGCAAGCTGTCTGGAGCCAAAGCAGCGTGAGCCTAGAGCGCTCTGGGGTGCTTTGCACCTATGTCACTTTGGCACAATAGCTAGAGCCGTAGTGAGTGCTGACCTTGGGTGTCCCACACTGGGACCTTGGTGGGATGGTTGGGGCTAATATGGGCTGGGGGCCCGGGACTCACCGAGGTGGTGGCCTGGCTAGGGCACCCAGACTCTGCTCCCATCCATGCTATTAAGTTGGAGGGGAAACAAGCCATAGTGCTCACCAGTCCCTCTGATCCAGAGAAAGTTCCAGCAGCTCCCCTGCCATTTGGCAGAGTTCTAGGGCTGTTGCTCTTTATTCTAGTTGCCCTTTTAAGCCATGGTTGGTTGGTTTGTTTCTGTGCCAGAGGGCAGATGAATCTGCTCAAGGTCACTCTGTACTATCCCTCCCCAACTGCGGTTCACAGGCAGGGGTGGGGGTTCCCTTCATTATCATGTCTCTGTTCTCTACGTGGTCTATTTTCCGTTGTGCAGAAACTGTTCAGTCAGCCCTCAATTCTTCTTCAGAGAAATTGCTGTATAAATCAGTATAGATTTGGTGTGTCCATGGAAGAGGTGAGGTCAGGATCTTCCCACATGTCCATCTTGGACCAGAACTCCCCAGATGGGTCTTGTTTTTTTATCCATTGTGTCACCCTATGTCTTTTAATTGGAGCATTTAGATCATTTACATTTAAAGTAATTATTGCTAGGTATGTACTTATTGTCATTTTGTTAATTGTTTTCTGGTTGTCTTTGTATGTTTTATCTCTTCTTCTCTTGCCCTCTTTCCTTGTGATTGATGACTTTAGCATTATGCTTAGATTCTTTTCTTTTTATTTTTATGTATCTATTATAGATTTTGGTTTGTGATTACCATGAAGCTCATATATAAAGTCCTAAGTATATAGCAGTGTATACTAAGTCAGTGGTCACTTAAGTTCAAACACATTCTAAAAGCACTACATTTTTCTTCTCCCCTCCATGTTTTATGTATACAATGTCATATTTTACATCTTTTTATTTTGTGGATCTCTTAACTAACACATAATTGACTTTATTTTTTTGTTGTTTTTTAACCTTCATACTAGCTTTATAAGTGATTGACCTACTACCTTTACTATAGGTTTGTTTTTTATCTCGAAATTTCTTCCTTTCATAATTTTCTTCTAGTCATGGCCTTTTCTTTTCCACTTAAAGAGGTCCCTTGAGGGGCACCTGGGTGGCTCAGTGGGTTAAGTGTCTGACTCTTGATCTCAGCTCAGGTCTTGATCTCGGAGTCGTGAGTTCAACCCCTGCATTAGGCTCTACACTAGGTGCAGAGTCTACTTAAAAAAAAATCCCTTTAATATTTCATGTATGGCCAATTTAGTGGTGATGAACTCCTTTGAATTTTTTGTGTGTCTGGAAAACTCTTTATCTCTCCTTCAATTTTGGATGATAACCTTGCTAAGTAGAGTATTTTTGGTTGTTGGGTTTTTGTTTTTTTTTTTCCTTTCAGCAAAAACTTTAGAGGCCAGAAAAGAGCAGTGCAATTATATTGAAAGTTTTGCTGAAAAATCAGCTTATATCCTTATGGGGCTTCCCTGTTGGTAACTAGTTGCTTTTATCTTGCTGGTTTTAATATTTTCTCTTTACATTTGTTCTTTGACATTTTAATTCTTATGTGTCTTGATATGGACCTCCTTGGGTTCTTGTATAAGGCTGTCTATGTTTCCTGAACCTGAATGCCTGTTTTCTTCCCCAAATTAGGGAATTTTTTAGCTTTTATTCCTTCAAATAAATTTTCACCACCACCACCCTTTTCCTAGGATCCCTATAGTGTGAATGTTAGTGTACTTGTTGTCCTAGAAGTCCCTTTAACCTTCGTTCATTGTTTAAATTTTATTTTCTTTTTGCCATTCAGCTTGGGTGTTTTCTATTACCCTGTCTTCCAGATTGCTGACTCATTCTCCTGCATCCTCTAATCTACTGCTGATTCCTTGTGTATTTTTTCATTTCAGTTATTGTATTCTTCAACTCCGATGGTCCTTTTTCATATTTCCATCTCATTTTTGAAGTTCTCATTCAGTTCTTCCACTTTTCTCTCCAGTCTGGTGAGCATCTATGACCATGACTTTGAACTCTTTATCAGGTACATTGCTCACCTCTATTTTTTTTTTTTTTTAAGATTTTATTTATTTATTTGAGAGAGAGAGAGAGAGAGAGCAGGAGCAGGGGTGGGAGGGGCAGAGGGAGAGAAAGAAGCAGACTCCCCCACTGAGCAGGGAGACCGATGCAGGGCTCCATCCCAGGACCCCGAGATCATGACCTGAGCTGAAGGCAGACACTTGACCGACTGAGCCACCCAGGCGCCCCTGCTTACCTCTATTTCATTTAGTTCATTTTCTGGAGTTTTGTCTTATTTTGTATGGAGCATATTCCTCTGTCTCCTCATTTTGTTTGACTTTCTGCGTTGGTTTCTATGAATTTGGTGAAATAACTACCTCTCCTTGTCTTATGTAGGAACATAAGACATACATACCTGTGTAGACCGCACGTGCCAGTTGACTTAGCCTTGCTGGCTGCTGGCTGAAGCTGAAGCAGACATGAGCTGGGGGGCCTGGAGCACTCCACACTGGGGCCACTGTGGTGATATGGCTGAAGCTGAAGCAGCTGCAGGCCAGGTCCCAAGGTGTTCTGTGCGGGGGGCACCCTGACGGGATGGCTGGAGCTGGAGCTGGACGGGATGGCTGGTGGGAGGTGTCCCAGAGTTCACCATGCTGGGGCCGCATTGGTGGGATGGCTGGAGCTTGGGCAGATACAGGTAGGGGGCCCCTCGGGGGAGCAGCTGCGGCTGGTGTGGGTTAGGGGCCTGGGCCTCGCTGAAGCAACAGGCCAGCTAGAGTGCCCAGCCCCTGCTGCTGTCTGTGCTGCGGATGTACAGGGGCGAATGGAAACAATGGCGCTTGCAAGCACCTCTGACCCAGACAGAGTTCCAGCAGTTGCCCCACTCGGTGGACACCCTAGAGTTAGTGAATGAGTTTCCTTCACTTATCTAGTCTCATCTTCCTTTAAGCTGCCACTTTTTTCCTGCATCCTGGGGCAGGCAGAACTGCATGCCGCTCCCTCAGGGCTATCCCTCCGCGCTGCAGTTTTCAGCATCAGGGCTGGCGTTCCCACTGTTCCTGTTCTCGGATTCTCCTGCTGCCATTCTCCGAGGTCCCTGTGTCCTCTGTGCAGAAGCTGTTCAATCAGGTCTCAGTTTTTCTTCAGGAGGAATTGCTCTCTCTGTAGGTGTAGATTCAGTGTGTCCACGGGCGGAGGTGATTTCAGGGTCTTCCTGTCACCATCTTGGACACGCCCCAATTCTTAGATTTCCGAGCAATGGTTTCCAAATCTAAAAACAAAACACTGACATTCACTGAGTGCCTAGCGTATAGAAAGCTCTGCAGTGTCTCATTTCATCCTCACAGAAGTGAGGAGATAAGAGTTATCAGTGCTCTCACCTTTCCCAAGAGAAACTAAGGCACAGGGAGGCCGCATCATTTGTCCAAGGCCACGGATGTTCAGTGGTGGGACCAGGACTCCAGTCCGGCTCTCTGGGCCCACAGCTGCCCTCTTTCTGACAATGGAAACCCAGAAGATCCATCACAGCAGCTGGTGGTAGGGGGCTTTGGCCAAACCAGGCAGAGGGGCGGGTGGTGAGTTCAGTCTCCCACTTGACATCTACTATGTTCAAGACCCTCCACAGAACATTCTGGGCTCCACAGAGCTCACCCCAGGTCCTCCACTGGACATTCCACCAGCTCTAAGTTCTGATGGAGACATGTGAAGAAGGTCCAACCCTAACTCTTCCGGCATCACAGAGCTGAGCCCTGGAGACAGACCAAAAGGAACTGCCCAGGGACACCAGAAGTGGGAGTGTCTCAACCAAGGCTCTGTTTTCAATGACCTCATTTAGTTAAGTACAATACGACAACCCCACGTTGCATCAGAAAATAAAACTGGTTGCACAGTTCCCCACCATGCTGATGAGATAAGCACAAGAAAGCCACCAGAAGACGAAGGCAAATGCCAAGTGTTGACCAGGACACATGAGAGGCATGGAGGTGACTCCCACCCAGCTCCTCCCCCCCCCCCCGCCCACCCCACCCCCGACACTCAGCTTGGTCTTGCATTTTGCACAGGCCTCTGGATGGCCAGCTTGTGTTTCTTCCATCTGCTTCATCAGCCAGGAAACAGGAGCTCCCGATTAAGCCAAGGTGCTGGCCTTGAAATGAGGATCGTCGGTGACTCACAGCTGCAGCCAATACCGGACAGACCCGGTTTTGTCCCTCGAGCCAGGCTGCTCTCCGAAGCTGTCTTTACCTCCGCCGCAGCAGCAGCTTCCACCACGGGGGCAGCGGGCTGGTTTGGCAACTTACAGCTTGGGAGGTCCTGCTGTGCAGGAAGTATGTTTAGCCCGGAAAAGAAGGCCCCAGATGGGGAGGTGGAAATTCTGAAATTCTGGGAAGAGGGAATGGGCTACTCTGTGGCTCACAGAACATAACCAGAGCTGGGGTTGAGGCCGCAGATGGGAGAGTGACCTAGCTTGGCTGAGCGGAAATGGGGCACGCTTCCCCCACAGAGTGGTGAGCTCCCCATTGCTGGAAGCATTCAAGCTGAGGCTGAGTGAGATGAAGCAGCAATGCATGGTGTCCCTGCATTAGGCAGAGGGTGGATTATATAAGCAGGCCTGGGGGTGATGGCAAAAAGCCTGGACCTGGGGCTCTGTTTTCCTGCAAGCAAAATTTGGCATCTACCCTTCCCAGGCCTCAGTCCCTCCTTCTTCTGCAGGAAAGATAAAGGGAAATTGGGCAGATAGGAGCAATCCTACCAGACTGGCTGCTTCCGGCTCTGAAACTGAAATCCCTGAGGCTCCCCAACAATGGAGTTCTAGAATTTCTATCATCAGTATCTATAGTAATTAGAGATGAAGTCACTGCAGTTCCCTCCCTCCCCCCCATTGTATTAGTTTTAGGTGTAAAACCTAAGGATCTGATAAATGCACATATCATGGAATGATTACCACAATAAGTTTCATTAACATCCATCATCACACGCGGTTGCAAATATTTTTTTCTTGTGATAAGAACTTTTAAGATGTGCTCTCTTAGCAGCTTCGAAATAGACAATACGTTAACTGAAGTCACCATGCTGTACATTACAACCCCAGG
This sequence comes from Potos flavus, assembly GCA_028534135.1. Taxonomy (NCBI): domain Eukaryota; kingdom Metazoa; phylum Chordata; class Mammalia; order Carnivora; family Procyonidae; genus Potos; species Potos flavus. The sequence continues at coordinate 185,378,069 of CM052898.1, read as the reverse complement.
ACTTACCTATCTAACAACTAGAAGTATTTTCCTTTCGACCTTCTTGATTTATGTCCAACACGTTCAAGTGGGCCTTGCCCCTTGGCTCCCCCCGTGTCGGCGTTCCGGTCCAGGCCCACCACCCATGCCTGCGATAGTCTCCTGACTGCAGTTTCCTCCACGATCCATTCTCCGCGTGCATGCAAAAAGCTCTTCCTACAACACAGGGAGACGGGGCCCTATAAAGCACCCCCTTTGCACTATGAATGCATCTAGACTCTTCCCATGGTCCCCATCACATACCACCTACCCACTGGCCCACAGAGCTCCAGCTACATGAGTGTCTGTGTGTCTGTCTACTCCTCAGGTTGCCCGGGGCTTCCCCCCTGAGAGCCCCTCCGGTGGTTTCCTCCACCTGAAATGTGCATCCCACCCCTCCTCAGATTTCACCTCTTGGCTTCAGTATCATCCCTCACGTCAGCCTATGTGAACACCCTTTGAAAACTAGGTCTTCCTTCCCTTTACCCCGGCCCCGTTTTTCTCCACTGCTGGCCCCTGGGGCCACCTCCATGGGGCAGGAACCAAGGTCAAGCCAAGAAATCTTCACTTTAGACCTCGGCCGCACATCCCCTCACTCTCCTTCCTACTTTAGGCCCCTCTCATGGGCTGTCTCCATCATCCCCATGGGTTAGACATGACCCTGTGCCACTCTCCTTACACAGCTGAGGCTCAGAAAAGCTAAGCTGGGATCCGATCCCGCCATACTGACTGGGTTGCCCCGTGGAGAGTCTTTCATTCTTTTACTAGTGAAAGGGAAGCCAGTGTTGATGATGGGTGAACTCCACTTGACCTCCCGGAGTTTCTTCTTTGCCCAGATAACCCAAGTTCTGCAATAGGTATGTGGCCACGTTCTCTACGTAAAGATAGAATCCTGATGACGTAGTCAGTGGGTCCAGGCACAGACGACAGAGCCAAATGGCTACTCACCAGTTACTAGCTGTATTTTAAGCCCTGAGCAAGTGTCTTACCCTCTCTGCCCGTTTCCGCATACCTCCTAGACCTGGTATGAGGGTCCAGTGTTTGGCTGTTTTATTTTTAATTATTTAAATTCGATTTAGTTACCACATGCTGTATTAGTAGTTTCAGGGGTAGAATTTAGTGGTTCATCAGTTGCATACAACACCCAGTGCTCATTATATCCAGTGCCCTCCGTAATGCCCATCATCCTGTTACCCCATCCCCCCTGCCCACCTCCCCTCCGGCAACCCTCAGTTTGTTTCCTAGAGTTCAGCATCGTATATGGTTTGCCTCCCTCTCTATTTTCATCTTACTTTATTTTTCTTTCCCTTCCCTTATGTTCATCTGCTTTGTTTCTTAAATTCTACATACTAGTGAAATCATATGGTATTTGTCTTTCTCTGACTTATTTCGCTTAGCATAATATCCTCTCGCTCCATCTACGTCATTGCAAATGGCAACATTTCATTCTTTTGATGGCTGAGGAATATTCCATTATATATATATATATATACACATATATACATATCACACCTTCTTTATCCATTCATCTGTCAATGGACATCTGGGCTCAAACAATAGTTTGGCTATTGTGGACATTGCTGCTTTAAACAGTGGAGTGCACGTGCTCCCTTCGAATCACTATGTTTGAATCTTTTGGATAAATACCTAGTAGTACAATTGCTGAGTCGTAGGGTAGCTCTATTTTAAACTCGAGGTACCTCTATACTGTTTTCCAGAGTGGCTGCACCAGTTGCATTCCCACCAACCATGTAAGAGAGTTCCCCTTTCTCTGCATCCTCGCCAACATCTGTTGTTTCCTGAGTTGTTAATTTTAGCCATTCCGACTAGAGATGGTATCTCATAGTAGTTTTGATTTGTATTTCCCTGATGCCAAGTGATGGTGAACATTTTTTTTCATGTGTATGTTGGCCATTTGGATGTCTTCTTTGGAGAAATGTCTGTTCATGTCTTCTGCCCATTTCTTGAATGGATTTTTTTGGTTTTTGGGTGTTGAATTTGACAAGCTCTTTATAGAATTTGGATATTAGCCCTTTATCTGACATGTCACTTGCAAATGTCTTTTCCCATTCCATAAGTTGCTTTTTAGTTTTGTTGACTGTGTTCTTTGCTGTGCAAAAGCTTTTTTTATGTTGATGAAGTCCCAACAGTTCATTTTTGCTTTTGTTTCTCTTGCCTTTGGAGATGTGTCTAGCAAGAAAGTACTGGCTGTCTTAAATGCTTGTTGGCAAGTGTGTGTGTGTGTGTGTGTGTGTGAGAAAAAGAGAGAGGATAGAGTGCAAGAGCATGTGCATCCCTCACTCAGCATCTTTTTTTTTTTTTCTAAAATTTTATTTATTTATTTGACAGAGAGAGATCACAAGTAGGCAGAGAGGCAGGCGGGGGGGGGGGGGGGGAAGCAGGCCCCCGTTGAGCAGAGAGCTGGATGCAGGGCTCGATCCCAGTACCCTGGGATCATGACCTGAGCTGAAGGCAGAGGCTTCACCCACTGAGCCACCCAGGCGCCCCCCCTCACTCAGCATCTTGTCATAGATCTAGAACAGTGTCACACATAGGAGCCTTGTCAGGATGGAAGAAGTGAGTGACTTTGTCATTTGAAGTTTCTACAGCTGTCACAGGCTCATTCACAGCTTGTATGGCCTGTCCAAGGTTGACTCCTCTGGGCATCGGCCACTTCCCCTTGGCCTGGCCTTCCCTGGTAGGTATCCCTAAAGCCCAGCTGCTGGGGAGCAATGGCTACAGCTCAAGAAGGAGTTCATCTCCTTCTCCCCAGAGCACCCAGGCCCCAGCCTGTCTTTCATGGCAGGTGCTCCTTTCTTGGTGATCAGTTTCAAGCCCTCCATCCTCGAAAGAGAACTCCCTCCCCAGTTGAGTGTGAGTTCTAGTGACACATGCTTCTCATGGCAAAGTATCCACTTGTCAAGAAAGCTATTTGAGATGTTAATTTTATAGCTTCTGGCATCTCAAAGGTCGGCTAGGATGAGCAATGCAAGTTGGAGCCCCAAAGCTTTGGTTTTGGATCAAACCCCTATAGGGTCTTGTTCGCTGGTGAGGGGAATGGAGGTCTGGAAAGGAACAGTAATGGCTGATGTGTTTTGAGGCTCACTATGGGGGGAACCCTGCACCATGCATTCCACCCATGGTTTCTCCGTTAACCCACACTGCAAGTCCATCAGGCAGGGGCTGTCATCTCATTTTACAGATGAGAAACACAAGGCTCAGAAAGGTTAGGCAACCAACCCTTGGTCACACAGCAAGTGGCAGAGCCAGGATTCAAGCCCAAGCTGGCTGATCCCAGAGCCTGGGACCTTCAAACCCTATGATTGCTGAGAACCTGCGTTCTGCTGGGTTCAGCTGCAACACAGAACTCACGGGTGACTGTGGTCGTTCCTGCTCACGGGAAAGCCCTTCGGTGCTGCTTCAGCAGTTCCTGAATTGCTCTCTTACAGGTCCTCGGAGTACCGTGTGTTCTCGTTCTGTAGATTAGGATGTTCTGGTGGAGGGTGGGCATCCTATTAAATGTCTAGGAGGTACGATTAGCCATAGATCAGGGATCCAGACTCACTGCTGTTCAGAGTGCAGTTGTCGGTCAGTTTGCCAGGACACATGTGTTCTCAGTTCCCAAGTTTGGCTTCAGGTGGTGGTTGGGATGGCTAATTCCATGTGTCAATTTGTAGGGTGCTTTTGGATGAAATTAACACTTAAATCAGTAAACTTTCAGTGAACAGATTGCCCTCCATAGTGGGGGTGGGCCTCGTCCAATCAGTTGACGGCCTAAAAAGCACAAAAAGACTAGTCTCCCCAAGCACACAGGAATTCTTCAGCAAAGTGCCTTCAGGTCTCGTCTGAACTATCAGCTCCCCTGGGTCCCCACCTGAGGGCCTTTGGAATGGAGCTGTAGCCTCACCTTTCCTGGCTCTCCAAGCCGTCAGCCCACATTGTGGATTTTGGACTTGCCAGGCTCCATCATGTGGTGAGCCAATTCTTGATAATTAATTAATATATATTTATATATAATATACATATTATATATATTTATATATATTACATTTATATATTATATATATATAAGTATATATATTATAAACTTACATATTATATATATATAGTGCTCTTGGTTTGGTGTCACTGGAGAATGCTAGACAGTGGTTAAATACCTCCCCAGGAATCACAACATTTCTCCCATGAGAAGGTGGAGCTCTCAGCTGAAGAGGAAAGTCTATACCTCATTCAGTCCTTTCAGCCACGAAACGAGGCAGACCCCTATTTTACAGATGGGGAGACTGAGGTCTAGGAAGGGATGCAGGATGCACAGAGTCATCCAGGAACCTAGCATCTGTGGCAGAATTAAAGCCCCACCCTTCCCGGCCCCAAAGCCCATGCCCTTCCCACCTCCCTGGTGACTCTCCTACCACGGCACCCCACTCCACACCATCCCCCACAATCATTGGCTTCTTGGCCTCAGTTCCCCTACCACCATCAAGGACAACATCCTCCCTGGTTTTCCACATACCAGCATGTGACATAAGGCCTCACGTTACTGTTACGTGCTGGCCGTGATCTAAAACTGGAAGGGCCTTGAATGGACTAACTGCTAGTCCCCCCCTCCATTCTGCTCCCGAGGCTGAGATCTGGGAGCCAGACAACCCTCCTATCATGGCACGGTGCCTGCACATCCCTGCGGCGCACGTTCTGTTCCCTGCCAGCTCACAGGGAAGAGGAGGATCTCTATACACCAGGCTTCCCCTGCTCCTTCCCCTTGCCCTTGAACCTTTCCCACAGCAGAGCACACAGCTCCAGCTTGGAGCTCCACACTCGCCGCCATACGGTCGTCCTGCAATTTAACGGATCTCCTGTTGGTAAACACTTAGGATTTCCAGCCTTGTTTTCCATCTCAAAATATTGCAACCACTCTGTGTGCGTATGTCTGTATGTTTATAAGGCACAGTGGGTAATACGTTTGTTGCTGGCGTAGAAAAATGTCACCATGACCATATATTTTTTTGGCTTAAAAAATTTTTAGAAGAAACCTTTTAAGGTTAGCTTCTTCAAACTCATTATACCTTTGGCTACGTTTAACCCAAACACCTTTTAAATGTAGCTATTTTTATGTGAAGTTCTCACAGAGGACTCTGATTAGCAGATGACGTGGATGTATAGAACTCTTTGGAACAACAAAATAGCACGTAATTATACAGAAAGTAATAAACATGAAAACGGTCTTGCAATAGATAATATACTACTTCTATAACAATGGGATTAAAAATCCTTCCATTAAAAATAACATTCGGTCGAAAATCTGACCTTGGAGTGAAGGACTAGCAATGTCACCCCCTAGTGGCCTATTCGATTACTCATTCATTAGGAACCTAAATTCATGGGACCTCAGTTCAAAACCAGGTGTGGCCAGGAAAGTAGGCTCGCGCACTGAGAACATCGGTGACCACAGCACAGCCCTCACACCAGCTGCAGGAAACGTAAAATCTTTCTTCTCTGAAGAGCTGAGGGCATCTTCCACCCACGATCTTCTCAGGCTGCCAATCCGTGACGACGCAGAGAATAAGCAAGAGAAAGCTTTCGGTGGAAATGATTAAACCAGAAGAGACCAGACCCGGGGAGAGCATTTCCCTTAGGATTTCCCAGTCTCGGCTGCACATCCAAATTACCTGGAGCTTGAAAGAGCCCTGACCGTGCCCCCGGCCCATTAGGCCACCCCCCGTGGACCGTATCCTGAGTATCCAGGCGTCAGTACTCTAATCAATTCTTTGGGCTATTTCCGCGTGCAGCGAAGGTTGAGAATCACTGGCGAGAATAGACACCAGCCGACATTTTAAAGTGTCTTGTGTTGAATGTGCCCCACACCCACGTCATCACAGCTGAGAATCTGTGGGCAAACTGAACCTTCTAGTTCTACATAGAAGAATCTTCCAGTTCTCTCCACTGTACATTATCCTTCGTTAGCCACTTTCCCATCTCAAAGGGAGGCAAGCTCTTTCTCTGGTTAACTAGGTTATGGATTAAGCACCAGACTGATCCTTTTTCCAATTCTTTCCTTTGTTGCTGCTGACCTGAGTACAAAGGGGGCACATCGATCCCCTCCTCAGCCACGTCCCATCAGACCTGACCGGGGCTCCTGAGTGCTCCCTATGAGCTCTCCCAGACTGGAAAGGAATCTGGGGTGGGGGGACCTCACTTGCACGACTCACGGGGTCATTCTACCAAAATGACGGGCATCGGGCCTCATGCGATTGGTCGGCAGCGCCTCCTGCGGCCGCAGCCCACAAGACTGGTTTACTCCCCGCAGAAAGGGAGAATACGCCCCGGGGTGGGGAAAGCAAAGGCAGAGGCATAAATTGCTAAATTCTTTTACTCTGAAAAATCAATCTGAAAAATTAGTCTATTCGGATACCAAGCTGTAGCTAAAGTGAAATCTCAACTCTCTCCCTAAGGAAAAAAAAAAAAAGGCAAAGAAATAAATATGCCCGAACAGCAACCAGGCGCCTTCTGATGGTAACGGAGTCCCCATCTCTGACCTGGTTTTCCCACTTTATTCTCGCTTCCTAACTTCCCAGAACAAGCGTTATTACCTTTAAAATCAGAAAGCAAACTAGCCAACTCACTCCTAAAAACCGACTATGCCGAGGGTCAATTCGACAGAATAAACTTTCTCAAACGCCTTTCTCCTCTTTCTCATTCCAGCTTTAGAAGGAGTCTGCCCGCATCGTGTCTCGACTTTTACGGAAGTATTTCCAAGGGAGGATTCACGGTTTCACGCTAGATAACGCGGAACTGTCCCAGTTCCGGAAACGCATCACAAAGAGAATTTAGTCTATTAAAATGTTCCCATCTCCGAGGTAAAAACGTTATCTTGAACACAAGAGCAAACACAGTTCTGCAGAAAACCTGGTCCGTGCGTATCTTCTGTTACAGAAATCAGTTCCCGAGTGTCCGTCAGGCTCCGCCTAATGCCACTGGTCTCCAGGGTCTCTGGCCCGGCCACCCACGCTGTGCACACGGGGCCCCCGGACCTGGCAGCCCTCGAGCACCGGACAGGTCTCATTGAGGGTCCAGACCTTGGGGACTTCCTTCATGCTCACCAAGTCGAGGCCGCTTGAGCTCCGGAGGGCTGCCCTGAGGGTCTCCGGGTATCTCTGGAACGTTAACGAACAGCAGGTTGGCAAGGAAGCAAACACTTCTTTAAAATTAAGAGCTGGTGTTTCCAGGGCCCCTGGGTGGTGCAGTCGGTTAAGCGGCCGACTCTTGGTTTCAGCTCAGGCTGTGAGCTCAGGGTTGTGAGATCGAGCCCCGCATTCGGGGTCCGGAATTCAGGGCGGGGTCTGCTTAAGCCTCTCTCTCCCTCTGCCCCTCCCCACAGTGTGCTCTCTCTCTCTCTGTCTCTCTCAAATAACTAAATCTTAGGGGGAAAAAAGGTGATATTTACAAAACAAATTTTGTGCCCGGACAAGAACTCAACTGCCTGACCAGCGCCTATATGGATGTAAGAGAAAGGATCCGGTGGTTCTCAATGGGGGGGCGATCTCGCCTCTCCGGGGGCAGTGGGCTGGGTCTGGTGACTTTGAGAACGTCCCAAGTTGGCGGCGGTCGGGGGGCTGAGTACAGGCATCCAAGGGTGCCGCCGGCCTACAACCAGAGGACAGGCCCCCCACAAAGCATTCTCCAGCCCAGCGGGTCAGCAGCCCCCAAGCCCGCCATCTACTCATTTACCGGGAGCGGCTGCGCGGGAAGGCGAGCGCCCTGCTGAGCGTCACTAGGCGGCCAGGGAGTCTGAACGATGGGTCTAGTAAGATGCACCCCCACTTGCTCAGAACGGACTTAAATTACGCGGTTAGTTTCCAAGAGAACAAAAGAAGGTGTTCTATCTTTAATTATACTAAACCAGTAAGAGGAACACTCACCTGACTGAATTTCTTCTGTGGAAGGGCTGGAAATCATACTGATTGGTGCAGAATTCGGTGGAGTATCTGTCTTTAAGGGCATTAAGTTTATCCTCCTTGATTAAAAAAAAAGCAGTAAAGGGGTACATGGCTCGTTAGTGACATAGGAATCATTTGTGATGATAACAAATTTCAGAACTACCTGAAGGAAACATTTAAAATTTCCAGCTGACCATATCGCGCAAGGCACTAAAAGCTGATGTGCCCACTTATTTAGTGACTAAGGACTGTGTTCAGTTACGAAGTTCAATAATCACATTTATTGGCGCGCCTGGGTGGCTCAGTGGGTTAAAGCCTCTGCCTTCGGTTCAGGTCATGATCTCAGGGTCCTGGGATCGAGCCCCGCATTGGGCTCTCTGCTCAGCAGGGAGCCTGCTTCCCCCTCTCCCTCTGCCTCTCTGCCTAACTTGTGATCTCTCTGTCAAATAAATAAATAAAATCTTAAAAAAAATATTAAAAAAAAATCATCACATTTACAACAAACCTTAACTGTCATCTAAAAGTCTCAAGACTTGTGTCTTGTCCATCTCCAGTGGTATGATGAACATCCGTGGGCGCCGTGTATGGAAGGCGAGCAGACGTGGTTTCTACTACGGAAAGTTCCAGAACCTGGGCGCCGGGCTGCGGCCCAGTTGGCCCGTGTGCCGCACCCAGGCCCCTGGGCCCTCCCTGACAGGCGGGAACAGGGACGTGACAGGGGTCTGGAAGCAGGGGGTGGCACTCAGGTCTGTTTCAAAATCTCGCCGGCAGCACTATGAAGCCCTTACGGGACATCCCCTATTCAAGGTTGGGGCCTTCCGGTTTCTATTTTGTTTTCCAACTGCAATGCCAAGTTCTTCTCCCACTGGGAGTTCTTACCGGGGTGTCGTCTTGCTCCAGGCCTGCAGCGTATTCACGGTGACCCTCCGGGACGTGGGCGCTCTCGGATTTTGCGTGCTAGGCTGCAGGGCCTTCTTCTCCTCAGAAGGTGCTGCTGGGGCTGGGGACGGTCTCGCCTGAGGCGGGGGGGTGCAGGGACTGCTGGGGTCTTGGATTCTGCCGGCGGGGGTCCCCTCAGCCAGCCTGGGTCCCGGCGAGGACCCCTGGTGTGGCTGACTCTTCATTTTCTTTGCCGTGTCGGGAGTTCTCGCGCTCAGAACTGGCTTTTCTTTCAAAGGTATTCCAAGTTCATCCTTCTCAAATGTCACAAATGAGCAGTAGCCGTCCGTGGAAGAGATGGCCAGGAAGGCCCCATCGCTGGACCTTTGTTCCCCGGACAGCAGAAAAGGTTAGAAACTGTACCAAAGTCCAGGGGACCCTCTTAAGGCTCTCTTTAGTCATTAGAAAATGCAAGTTCACAGAATCACAGGTTTTGTGTGAAAGAAGAAGGGTTTGCGTGCTCCTCACTCCCACCCTTTCCTTCCCAGCCCCAGCTCGACTTTCTCAGGCACTGCGACGTCTCAGGACTTTCATTGAAATCACCCAAAGGAGGGTGCAATGACCTTCCCCCCCCCGCCCCCGCAAGAAGAAAAAGAAGGAAAAAGTTATAAAGAGCAAGAAGGAGATGGTGGGGGGCAGGCCCGGCGGGAGCAGAACACGAGCAGGCGCTGGGGGTGAATCAGGGAACCCGGGGGCGCAGAGGAACCCAGCAGAAGGCAGAGTGCAAAGTGTCACGGTGGATAACCGCAGGTCTGGGTGACAGGAGCTCGCGGGAGTGGGCTTCCTGCTGGGGGGCCAGGGAAGTCCCCAACAACCAGGGACCCCACAGGGCCTCTCCTCAGTCTGAGAATTAGAGGAATCCCCAGGGCATCGGAATGGCTTCATTCAGATGTTAGTGTTACACCAGGAAGCAGGATTATAGCAAAGTAGAAATGGCTTTCCTCTTAATGTTAATTCCTTTAAAAAGGTATTGGTAGGGGCACCTGGGTGGCTTGGTCAGTTAAATGTCTGACTCTTGGTTCCAGCTCAGGTCATGATCTTGGGGTCCTGGGATCGGGCTCTGCGCTCAGCGGGGAGCCTGCTGGAGATTCTCTCTCCTCCCCCTCTGCTTGTGCCCGCACACATTCTCTCTCTCAAATCTTATTTTTTATTTTTTTTTTAAAGATTTTATTTAAGAGACAGCGAGCGAGCAGGGGGAGCAGCAGAGGGAGAGGGAGAAGCAGACTCCCCACCGAGCCAGGAATCGGGACTCGATCCCAGGACCCCGAGATCATGACCTGAGCCAAAGGCAGATGCTCAACTATCTGAGCCACCTGGGTGCCCTCAAATAAATCAATCTTAAAACAAAAAGAAATTGGTAAATACGGGCCCCAAAAGCCAGCTCTGGGGCTGAAATGCTCCCCGACCCCAGGGCCCAGCCCAGGGCACCACGGCGCGCTGCTCCTCACGGCCGGCCACTCACCAGGACATGTCGCTCAGGGTGTGGTAATGTATGTTAGACACGTAGCCGAACGGGAAGGGCTGCTGGGTGTCGTACAAGAGCACCGAGTCCTCGGAAGCCACGGCGAACACCAGGCGGTAAGGCAGGCGCACCAGCTCCACGCCCGGCTCCTGCGAGGCTGGGTCTGCGGGGGCGGGGGGGGACAAAGGACAGGAAACAAGGGGCAGATGCACGCAAACGCACTCCCCCCAAAAGCCCTCTCTCTGGGACATAAACGGCATCATTTCACCGAAGGCCGGGTCTGAGGAGAAACGCACGGGAGCCGGCGAGGACGCCGGGTCCTAACCTGAGAGTCGGCGGCCCCGAAGAAGGTCCAAAAAGCCAGGACCAGATGTGGGAATGAGACGGGGCAGGCCGAGGGGCTGCTTTCGAAGAAGGAAAGATACGGGGCCTCCGAGAAACATTCTGTCGAGTGACATTTTAACGGTCCTTCACTGTGCTATACGCATTCACATCAAGGGTTAAGGAGTTAAAAACTGCCTCTTCCTGCCGTGAGGGAACAGGGACCTGATTTACCCTCCTGCCTGGAGCCACCAACACCAGGGAGAAATCAGCACACGAAGGCCTTCCAGACCTCGACCGTCAGGCTCTGAAGGACACCGATCCCTGAGGGATGGGAAGTGAAGAGGAAGGCCTACACCTGCCTCAGTTTACCGCCTGGAGCTTCCAGGCCCGGAAAAGGTAGAGGGAAGCCTGTAGCCTGCCGCAGCCAGCCCGAGCCGACAGGCGGGAGCTGGGAGCAGGAGGCCCAGGCGGTGGAGCTCACAGGGGCCCTTTCCCGTCTCCAGCTGAGCACGGATGGGCACGAACGTGTGAGGAAACCACCCCAGGACAGAGCAAGAACCACAGGAAAGCCATTCCCGGAGCTCCGTCCAGCCAGCGCGGAAAACCTAGCTCACGGGGCTCAGGTGAGCGCACGTCAGGCCAGTAGTGGGGAAATGAGCTGTAGACCAAGGGCCGCTGGGGTCCGGTCCAACGAAGAGAAGCAGCCCAGTGTTTCCAAGTAACTTCACCGCAGCCCAGAATAAAGCTCAAGAATATTTGTAAAAATATATCCAGCATCCACTAAGGGACAGTTCACAATGTCTGGCATCTAATAAAGAACTACCAGGCACACAAAGAAGAAACTATGACCCATAACGAAGGGGAAAAAAAAAAATCAAAGCCAATCCTTTGTCCACAAAGACATTAAGAGTCATTACAAACACCGTATTCTGCATGTTCAAGAAGCAAGAGGAAAGACGGAGCACGTTACGTAGGGACGTGGGATACGTGATACAGAAAACTGTGATACCGAGAGGGAGAAAAACAGGTGGACGATCACCAGGAAGCCGGGGGCGGTGGGGGAGGGGGGGTGACCTAATTAGGTCAAGTGACCTAATGCATGTGTAGGCAGAGCCCCGAGTGGAGAGGACAGGGCATGACAGAAAAACATGGTCGAAATTCCTCAAACGTGATGAAAACTATAAACCCACAGATCTAAGAGCTCAAGGAACCCCAAGCATGAGAAACCTGAGGAAAACCACGCCAAGGCCCATCGTGATCTAACTGATTAAAGCCACGGACAAGATTTCTCTGTTTACATGGAGGAAAAACACCCCAAAAAAACAAAGATCCAATTCAAACGTAACTTCGCTGCATAGGAAATGGATGAACGACATTCGACCTGCTTCAGCAGAAAAATACGAGTACTTCTCTTCCTCCAAAGTTTAAGTGAAGAAAGTGTATTCTAGACAATGCAAAAAATGGACACACATTCTGGTAACACTGGGCTTTGCTCTGGCTCTTCCAAACTGAACCAGAACCACACGTTTCCCCACAAGAGAAAACCCAAATTACGAACCATCGCGGTCCCGGTGCGGATCTAGCATACCTGGTTCCCCCACGGGCCTCAACTCAAAGTAGACGGGACAGCAGCGGACAGCAAGGGTCGCTTTGCCAGGACACGGGAGGTGAGCGATGGGCCTGGAAGATGGGTCATGACCTTTTTAGAAAGGGCACGGTTACTCCCCAAGAGCCAAAAGAAAGGCTCAACATTGCAACGATTTCTTCAACTGCGTACCTTTTAAGATTTTTCCTGGAGAAAACATAAGTCGTATTTGTTACATTTTCGCCAGATTCCACGCATCCAGCTGGGGAAGCAGGGAGAGGGAGAAGAGGCAAGGTTTTATTAGTTAGATGGAAGCAGATAAACTCAAGAGCATCCATCCCTGGCTTGTAAAATATTTTCCCCCCGCTAGCTGTCTGCCTGGGCTGTTTCTCACCCCAGGCTCTACCCGCCTGTCCCCTCCCCCGAGCGGCCCACCCAGCCAGGGCGGCTTCAGGCCTGGGCAGGAAGAACAGAGCAGGGGACCCCTGCATGAAGACCTCCGCTGGGGAGACCAGCCCCCTCCTCCTGGAAAAGCGCTCTCGCGAGATCCCCGGGCTCCGTCCCCGGGTTTGAGCTTGGCGGCCAGCCAGAACCGGTGCCCACTCTTTCCCACCTGCCTGCCGGAGCCAGCAGGCTGCCGGGGGACCCAGGCCTCCGCTACAGCCCCGGCCCCTGCAGCAGCTGACCCTGCTCTGGGGACAGCCCACGTTGGAGCTCTCCCGCACGCACCCCAGGATGTGCTTCAGACCAGGCCAAACCCGGGCAGAGCAGGACCGCCGGCCACAGCTGTCCCTGGACCCCTCTTTCTTGACACCCACACACGTGACATCTCCCCTGTGACCACGTCATCCCCACCGGGGCGGGCAGGGGCCCTGTGGGCACTCGTTCCACCCTCCCCCATCCAGCCCATCCGAACAAGCCATGGATCGTTTCTGCCTTTCCTCCACGCTCGCACAACCACGACAACCCGTAAGGACTCAACCGCCTATCTCTTCACCCGGCGGGGTTTCCACTCCCCTCCTGCTGCTCAGCTTCATCGACCTCTCACCATCGCTAACCTGCGTCATGCGCCTTTTTACTAGCTGCCTAATATTCACGGCTGTGACAACACCGTAATTCATTCGCCCGTCTTGTTAATCAGTACTGCTGTTTCAGAGCTACAAACTAAACACGGTCGAAAATGGACTCTTTCGTTCTGGGTTTGCATTTCTTACAGACTGAGGCTAAGACGAGGGGCAGATGGGCTGACGAGGACACGCATTTGACAGTGACCAGACTTTCCTGAAAGGGCTGTGACCGTTCACAGTCCCACCAGCAATACCCACGCTCTGCTTGCCCATCGGCAGCATGTATTTTCACTTTTTTCTAGTCTGAAAAGAATAAAGGGATACCTAATTGTGTGTCACTTAAATTTCTGTTTCTCTGTCACTGAGCATCCGAACCTTTTCCTGTGTGTGCTGAACGCACAGATCTGCCTTTTTGTATCTTTCACTCATTTTTTTTCTTCCGGGTTTTTCTTTTTTCTCAATTTGGAAGAGCCACTGTATGTGATATACGTAAGCTTTCTCTTTCCTGTACTGTGAACAGTATTTTCCAATTCTGTTATTTGTCGACTGATTTCGCTTACGGGGTCTTTGCCATACAAAGGTTCCCCGGTCAAATGCAGTCGAAATCGTCCCTTTTCCTAGGATGTCCTCCTACATTTTCATTTTTTTATTTAAGTATTGAATTTACCTGGAGTTTATTTTTTATATGTAAGTTAAGGGTCCAGTATCACTTTCTTTCAGACACCCGGACATTCTAACATCATTCACCCAATAATTCATTCTTCCCACTGAAATACCACCCAAGTCACATATTAAATTCCCACTGATCTCAGGACCTGTATCTGAATTTTCTGTTCTGGTCCACTCATCTGTTTATTCCTCTACTAATAACCATATTGATTTGATGATAGTAGCGCCAACAGTATCTGCTGACATTCGGTCAGGCAGACACCTGCTCAAGTATTACTATTTTTCATACTTTATTTTTTTTATTTTTCATACTTTTAAAACTATTCTTGGGGCGCCTGGGTGGCTCAGTTGGTTAAGAATCTGACTCTTGATTTTGGTTCAGGTCATGATCTCAGGATCTTGGGATTGAGCCCCAGGTCAGGCTCCATAATCAAGGTAGAATCTGCCTGGGGTTCTCTCTCTCCTTCTGCCCTTTCCCCCACTCATGCTCTCTCTCTAAATGGATAAATAAAATCTTTAAAAACAAACCAAAAAAAAAAAAAAGCTTGTTAAACTCACCTGGTGTGAGGAGCAAAGATCCATCAGGGGTAAAACTCAGTCTACGAAAGAATGACTTCATGCTGTCATCGTGAAACATCCGGTAACTTCTCGCCTGTGGCACACAAGTTTAAACACTAATCCAAGTATTTACATTCACAAGAAAGGCTTACCAGTTTGTTTTTAATTTCACATAGTATCATTTATTAGTCACATAATAACAGATGAAGTACATTACAAATCAAATAATCACTGAAGACTGCAAGAGTAGGGACCACTGGGTGGCTCAGTCAGTTATGCGTCCAACTTTTGATTTTGGCTCAGGTCATAATCTCAGGGGCCTGAGATCGAGCCCCACATCAGGCTCCATGTTCAGCAGGGAATCTGCTTGAGATTCTCTCCCTCTGCCCCTTACCCCCACTCTCTCTCTAAAATAAATAAATCTTAAAAAACAAACAAACAAACAAACAAACAGGGGCACCTGGGTGGCTCAGTCATTAGGCATCTGCCTTCGGCTCAGGTCATGATCCCAGGGTCCTGGGATCGAGCCCCGCATCGGGCTCCCTGCTCAGCGGGAAGCTTGCTTCTCCCTCTCCCACTCCCCCTGCTTGTGTTCCCTCTCTAGCTCTCTGTCAAATAAATAAATAAAATCTTTAAAAAAAAAAAAAAAAAACACCTGCAAGAGTCTCACGAAGACTAACCACCCATTTGCGTTCAGGAAAGTTGTGTGTGCTGGGCCACCTGGATGGCTCAGTCCCTTAAGCATCTGCCTTCAGCTCAGGTCATGATCTCGGGGTCCTAGGATCGAATCCTGCACGGGGCTCCTTGCTCAGCAAGAAGCCTGCTTCTCCCTCTCCCTCTGCCCCTCCCCACCTCAAATAAAATCTTTAAAAAAAAAAAAGGAGAGCTGTGTGTGCACATGGGTCTACGTGTGTGGGGGGGGCTCTACAGTTGTTTTAAAAAGCCTCCGTGAGCGGTGCCTGAGTGGCTCAGTCATTGGGCGTCTGCCTTCGGCTCAGGTCATGATCCCAGGGTCCTGGGATCAAGCCCCACATCGGGCTCCCTGCTCAGCAGGAAGCGGGCTTCTCCCTCTCCCACTCCCCCTGCCTGTGTTCCCTCTCTCGCTGTGTCTCTCTCTGTCAAATAAATAAGTAATTTTTTAAAAATAAAATAAAATTAAGAAATAAATAAAAAGCCTCTGTGAGAACACAGCACGCGGTCAGCAGTGGTTTGTGTGGAGAATGAGACTGCGGGTGGGGGGATGCAAGACGACAACCAGGGGCCCTTTGTTGTCTGTGTGTCCACTTAGAATTTCCAACCTAATGAACACTTCTTACCGAGAAAATAGCTGCTACTACACTGGTCACCTATCTTCCCAAACGTGTCTTGAATGAACACCTGTGGGTCGGTTTTTCTCCGACTCACTGACACTGGATACACACTAAGCGTTTAGGTCTCCAGGACCCAAAGACCCAGCATCCCCCTCCTCACTGTAGGGGAGCTCTCCTGGGTCACCAGTCGTGGCCCACCGGGCCTTAGTCGGCTGCCTGAGGACAGGATTCGTACCGCATCCTTGTTCTGTTCCAGCGACCGACCTGCACCCTTCTGCCCAAGCGCCCGCCTCCGTAGTCTAGAATCCTCCAGGACTGCTGGCCGGGTCTCCGCTGTCCCCCAGCAACATTCTCTCCATACCGGCTGGGACGGTGTATGGCCTCCAGCCAGACAACTCGACGCTTGACCCACCTGCCCTCCTGTGGCATAGTGCCGGGGTCCCCCTAGATCAGGAGTCCCCCTAGGTCAGGACTCCTCGACCCTCGCTACACCTCGGGATCCCAGAGGCCCTGCCAGCCTTCAGCCAAGTGAGTCACATCTGGGGAAGGGAGCCGGGCGCCCATATTTCTTATTGCTTCCGGGTGACCCCACAGTGAGCCAGGGTTGAACACCTCTGTCCCCCATCAGCAGCCCTCTCCCGGCCCCCGGATGTCCCCAGTTCCATGCAGACCAGCCCGATGGCCTAACTGAGCCCTGACTGGATCTGAGGAGGTACAAGGCACTTCAAGCATCGGGGGCCCGAGACCAGCGGTTTAGCCCTAAGACTCGGAGCTCGTGAACTCCCAAGTCTCGACAAGCTCTGCTGAGGCAGAAGGACAAATGTTTCATACCTCTCCCTCGGCCCCGATTCCAGACAGCATTTTTGAGACATTAAAGGCCACTCGTTTCTTCTGGGTGCTGTAAACCCTCAGGATCCTAAAGAAAGAAGAAGATTCTGGCTGATCTCTTCTAGCGAAGGAAGTGTTTCACACAGAAGCAATCCAGGATCAAAACTGAAGGCCAATTAAGCAATGTCAGCCTGCAAGACCACTCACAGTGACTGTCGTCACACTGTCACGCATTAGCTATGACAGAAGCAAACCACCCAAGGCAGGTCACTAATGAAGCGAAGAATTAGGTCATAACTTCATTTTCTTACTGAATGTTTCATCTTGTCAAGTAAGACGTACTTTAGGCCTGGCCTTTTCAGGCTTCGGACACTCGGCCCAGTGGCGATTTGTGGGACTACGGTGACATTTGTTTCAAACAGTCTTAGCCTGAAGGATTTGCAAGAGTCAGGAAAACACCAGCATATAAATTTGGTAGTTGCTAATCCATATTATTCCCACTAGCTAATCAAATCGTTATATTCCTGATTGTCTGAATAAAACACCAAGATCAGAAAATAAATGCCCATACAATATAAAGGTGTTTATTTTTCATAGCCTCTCCTAACTCTTCCACATTGCTGGGCCATCTGAAATCAAAGGTGTTATGATTAAAAGTAGTTGGATAAATACTCAAAAGGACTATTTGGATCGATGAGTAATATATCCAGCACCTCTGATGTTTAGTTCTTTGTTCCAAGAACACAACTAAATACAGGACACCAGTAAACACAGCAACAAAACCTCCTTTCAAAAAAGACAAAATATTCTATGTTTACATTAGTTTACGTGGAGTCATTAAAATCACTGCAGTAAACTATAATCAAAAGCGGAAAAAAAAAAAAAAGCGAAACAGGGGCATCTGGCTGGTTCAGTCAGTGGAGCGTGCGACTTGATCTTGGGGGCTGTGAGTTTGAGACCTGCGTTGGGTGTAGACATTGCTTAAAAATAAAATCTTAAAAAAAGAAAAGAAGAAAGAAACATCGAACCCCATCATTAGGTACTCCTT
>CM052898.1:185255507-185359827 GCA_028534135.1 Potos flavus | reverse complement strand
TCCTGCGAGTCTTTCCGGGGACTCTGTGACATGAAGGTGGCCCGGGGCTGGGTGACGGCATCTCCTCAGACACCAGAGAGTCTCTTTAACCCACAGTTGCGCCGTGAGGTCGGTGCGTGAGTGTGGGGGTTTCTGAAGAGGGACTTTGTAAGCGACCTGCCCCGGGGCCCGAGCGGCCCCCCGCACTTGCTGCTCCCACGGGCTGGAGCCTCGTCCCCGGAGGGACGCCCATGCCTTGCTCGCCCGCTCGTGCTCCTGGGGCTCGGAGCGGCCTTCCCGGCACTATGGCTACCGACGTCACACCCGCCGTGTATCCAACGCCCCGCCAGAACGCAGCCACCATCTTGTAGGAGATAACGACCTCGCCACGTTCAAGGTCGTTACAACTGGCTTCAGGGGGCTGCTGGGTGGACTGTCCACACAGACACTGAAATGATCCGGATCAATGGCCTGATGTGGGGAGGAGAAGATGACGGGGACGCTGGCCATCCAAGCTGCCGAAGGGGACTGAGTAAGAATGTGACAGAGATGGGGCAAGATAGAGGGGCTCTGGCTGGATGGCAGGACCTAGAACAGACAGACTTTCACAGAGTGGACAATCCCGAGGTGCGGGCGGGATGCCTTCTCCACCCTGCCTCCCTCCCAGCGCTCTCGGGTTGCGGGAGCACCAGCCGGGAGCACCACCAGGCGGGAGCACGGCAAGAGGCTGCGAGGAACCATCAAGGTTGAGTAACCGTCCGCAGAAGACAAAAAACGGTCAAGTGTTAGCCACTAACTGGCTTTTGGCAACTCACTTTCGGCCATTTTTGTAACTTCTCACACGTCTCCTGTCTCCCCAACTAGAGAACAGGTTCCATCGGAGAGTGAGGTGTCCTCGGCTGTCCTCGAGCTCAAATGGACACCTGGTCCTACCTTTCCCAACACGGCGCATTCAGTGCCCATCGATGGCGAGGACACGCTAAACTGCCCGAGACCCTCAGTTCCACGAAGGCAGGGGTGAGCCCTGCCCCCTGCACATCTGCATCCCCATGCATGTGGGAGACCTCACTCTGGCACCACGGCCAAGCCTCCTACACTCGGACCGGGACCCTGAAACTGAGTTGGATCCCGGACACGGGGGTCCTCCCCTGCTGAGCCAGACACCCATTTTAGTTCACTCAGAAACTCTTCTTATGCCTTTAAAGATAGAGCAGGTTATGGTCGCCTGGGTGGCTCAGTCGGTTAAGCGTCTGCCTTCGGCTCAGGTCTCTATCCCAGGGTCCTGGGATCGAGTCCCACATTGGTCTCCCGGCTCAGCGGGGAGTCTGCTTCTCCCTCTCCCTCTGCCCCCAGGCCCTCTCTCTCTCAAATAAATAAAATCTTTAAAAAAAATAATAAAAAAAAAGATAAAGCCAATTAGACTTTTTAGCCACTCCCCCCCGACAGTAACAGCAACGGGTCAGCTACCTTTACTGACGTCCCATATGATGGCTGTGTTATCCACAGAGGCCGAAGCCATTAAATTCCCGTCGGCTGCCCAGCAGATATCGTACACATCTTCTAAGTGGCCCCTGGAGTCCGAAGAGGAAAAGGACGGGAAAAAGCAAATCTCAATGAGAGACAAACCATCAAAAATTTACAGGCAAACTCGGAGACCATACATTAGGATTTTAGAAGTTTCCACTGGAACGAGATTAGCTGCAGCGAGGGTCTGCTATCTTCAGGTTATTGGTTCAGTCTGACTAAAGAACATTTTATAACAGAAATAAAACCCATTTGGGGGCTCCTGAGTGGCTCAGTTAAGCGTCCGACTCTTGGTTTGGGCTCAGGTCATGATCTAAGGGGTGTGAGATGGAGCCCCGTGCCGGACTCCATGGTCGCTGTGGAGCCTGCTTGAGATTCTCTCTCTCCCTCTGCCCCCTCCCCGCCAACTCTCCCCCTTGAAAGAAAGAAAGAAAGAAAGAAAGAAAGAAAGAAAGAAAGAAAGAAAGAAAGAAAGAAAAAGAAAATCCATTTTAATCATGTTTCTAAGTCAAAATGCAGGGCACCTGACTGGCTCAGTCAGTAAAGCATGCAACTCTTGATCTCAGAGTTGTGAATTCAAGCTCCATGATGGGCATAGAGCTTACTTAAAAAAAAAATTGGGGGACGCCTGGGTAGCTCAGTGGGTTAAAGCCTCTGCCTTCGGCTCAGGTCATGATCTCAGGGTCCTGGGATCGAGCCCCGCATCGGGCTTTCTGCTCAGCAGGGAGCCTGCTTCCCCTCTCTCTCTCTGCCTGCCTCTTTGCCTACTTTCGATCTCTCTCTCTCTGTCAAATAAATAAAATCTTTAAAAAAAAAAAAAATGCACGTGAGCTGAATGCATTCAGAGCAGTTAAATAAATCACTCCTGAGGCCCTCCCCAAGTTACCTCAGGGTCTTTACGACAGTCCAGTTCTCCTTATTCAGCTGAGCCTCATCCTCGTCCTGAAAAGCGATCTGTTCTGGCTCCTTGTTGTCGTTCACCTTCCACAGCAGAATGACAGCATCTGTGGAGTGACTCGGGTAAGACAAGCCATGCTTTCTGCATGCGCCTTCCTTTCTGGGCTTTTAGAACAGTACACCCTACTTACGTTGTTCAATAGACACTACGGTCACCACGAGTGCCTTCTCAGAATTTGGACAAGAAAAACAGGTTTGCCTTCTGATCTAAAACTCCAAAATCAAACTCCTACCAGATCAGAGCCATCCAAAGTCATATGCAACGGAAGGGTCCCTGGGCCAGGAAAACACCACTGCAAAGCGGCCGACTATGTTAACAAATCCCAAGGCATTGCCTACAAGGGGCTGAATAGGGAAAAACAAAGAAGCACCCAGCAAGGAGTGGCAAATCGTTCCCCGCTGGGTAAGCTGCAGCAGGACTTAGCAGCTTCGCTTCTCAGTTACCCCACCTGCCAAATGGGGAGAAGGGCATACCTACCTCATGGGGCTGTCTCAGGGATTAGATGAGTTAATAGGCATAAAGCACTTAGAACACGGTGACGCGTGGACGCATTCGCTACTCACATGGACACATCAGCTACCTCAGCCTGAGGTCAGCCATTGTCTGGGTGCTCTAACTCCCTGTGCTCCGACCCCGACTCACCACACAAGTCTGAGTGCTGCTCGGCTTCCCTCTGAATGCCGGTCACTAAGCCGGCTGTATGGGCACAAGTGCAGAATCCCGGGAGCCGGGTGGGGAGATCAGCCTTGACACTGGCAGGTGGACACTCTCCACTGCCAACAGCAGGTTTCTGGGCCTCTGAGGCCAAAGGACTTGGCAAAACAAGGGCTGCCCTGTGCGACCTCTCAGCAGACAGCCTGCCAGCCTCCCCCAGTGGCGCTCCCCCCTTTCCACCTTTCCCTCTGTGCACACACGCCCTGGACATCATGGCGCTGAACTTCACCGGATCTCTTTCCTCCTTCTGCAAACAAAACCTGCGATGTGTTGTACTTTCTAGTAACTTCCAGACTCTTCTGGTGTCAAAGCATGGTAAAAAGATGTACTTTTTTTGTAGTTTTATGCTATTTAAGCACAAGCAGAAAATAGGAATCAGTCTACTCTCACCAAGCAAACTCCTACCATTTAGGAGGGCCATTCAGGCAGTACTCCCCCAAGTGAATTAATTAATTATGAGAGAAATGGGAAAGACTGTGATCACTTGGATACTAAACCGGCAATCCAACAAGGCCAGGACAGCTGCATTGGAACACTAGCAAACGGTAAACACCTTCCTACTTGTCTCCACCAACGGAGTGGGGGGAGGGAGAATCACTGGGGGGAGGGGTGCATTTACAACCAATTCTTCTCAGGTTAAGCTTGCTGTCCTCCATCCCCTCATGCTCCTCAGAACGCTGTTTTACTAAACTATCTAAATGACGGGTTGAAAGGTCAAGTGACCTCTAAAATAAAGAAGCACACCTAGCTAGATCTCACTAACATGAGACACAAAGGTATCCGGTTTCTAAGGAATTATAATACTCATACTCACCATCTCCACCTGATGCTAAAATTTCCCCATTTGGAGAAAAACGCACGACATTGACAGCTTTGGTATGGCGAGCAAGATTGGACAAAAATTCAACAATGGCCTTTCCATCAGGTCCTTTCTCCACCTTCCAGATCTGATGATAACCAAAATATTTGTTCAGAGAAACATACAATGAGCGCCTACCATACTGTGCTTACTAAAAACAAGACTAGGCTAATTTTCAGGATGAAAACAGTTTTCCTTTTGATACATAAAATGGAACTTATTTCTGAAACATTAAGAGCCCCATTGCCTGCTGCCCTCCCCCCTACCTCTTTCTAGGGCAAACTGTTCCCCAGCAGAAACTGGCTCATTTTAAGATGAGCATCGAGCCTCTCAATCTAGGAAACATTCCCCCGGGAGCAAAGCGTTCTTTCGCTTTCCTGGTTCAGTCAGGGCCCTGAGAAGTTCTCCCTCGGGACTAGATGACAGAACAGTCCGAGTTTGCTGACATTCGTCCTTCAAGGAGCGGAGAAGGAGCGCTTCTCTGTGTCCCCGCCCGGTTTACCCTGACGGCGGTGTCCACGCCCGCGGACGCCAGTCTGTGGATCCGGCCGGCCGCGCCGGGCTGGAAGTCCAGGCTGTACACCGGCTCCTTGTTGTGCCAGGCTATTTCGCAAGTAATGACTTTCATCCTCCCGGGTCCTGAAGGAGCAAAACAAATTCCTCTAGCACCGTTCCTTTCCCAAAGACAGAGGAAAGTTGAAAATCGTTGGTAATGAACTGAGCATCAGTGCAGGAAAGGTGTCCTGAACGCTTATTAGGAGCCAGGAACCCTGCTCATCCTTAAAAATGCACGCTGTACCGGGAAAGGATGTCAGTGTTGACCTCTCACGTAACACCTTGCAAGTGCCCCTAAAATACTTCACTGAGCCGAGGTTTATTTTACTGCTATGCCCAAAAAAGCAAAATGGAACACCCAGGCAGAGGAAATCAAGGGGCCGGGCCCTGCTGCGCGAGCGCCCCCGCTTAGTGGGGGTTGGGGGGCGCTCCCGGAGAGCCAGGGGCCGGGGTCGCTCGGGTGAGGGGCTGTCCGGAGCAAGGGGCCGCCAGGGAGACGCCGCCCTGGGGGAGGGGGTCGGTTGGGGGAGAGGGGGTTGCGGGGGATACCCACCTCCCAGGGGCGGGGGCCACCAGGCGGAGGGGGCCGCCCGATGGAGGGAACCGAGGCCAGGCGGCCAGAGGAGATCTCCCCTCGTTCCCAGTCCGCAAGAGACGGGGCGCTCGGCCGGGAAGTCGAAACCAGGCCTGCCCGGGAGGAGGCCGCACGGGGCCGGGGCGGGGACCGGCCGCCCGAATGCACGCCGCTCCGGAGCTATGCCGGAACCCCGCGGCCCGCCCTCAGCAAGATCCTCTCGCCTTCGTCCAGCCCCGCAGAGAGACCGTGGGGACGCCGGAGCCAGCGCCGGGGAAGCAGTACCTGCAGGCACACGGTCAGTCGACTGCACCGCCAGCTCCCGCCGCCTCTTGCGCTTCTTCCCGCGCGCCGCAGGCCCCGCCTCGTGATGGGCGGGGCTATCCGCGACGCCCTGCCTCTTTGTGGGTGGAACTCTCTGCTCGCCCCGCCTTCGTGTGGGCGGGATTGAGTGGCGCTCCGCCCCTCCTCTGGCCGCAGGGAGTGGTCCAGAGGTTCTGAGTCCTCGGAAACCCCGCCGGCTCCCGCTAGTTCACTAACGTGCCCGACCGACGCCTCGGTGGAAGAATAGATGAGTTCATCGTCTCATTCATTCAATCATTTCTTCCCTTCGTAACTCTTGTAGCAAACGTTCCCTTAGCATCTCCTAGATGCGGGACCCTAAGTTGGCGCTGGACAAGCAGTGGAGGCAGAAACTCAGTGTGACTTACCCTCAGGGAATTGACAGTAGGTAAGAGGAAAAGAGCGGTCCTATAGGACAGGGGCGCTGTAACTCTGAGCTGCCCGAAACCACCCCGTCTGTCACTCGTATTCTTTCACAGCGAGTGTTTGCGAGCTGTAACCTGCATTAGGCCCCATCTCAGTTTCTGGAGCTTCAAGCATCAGTGAACACAAACTTCTCCAGCCACCTGTAGTCATGTATGCAAACAATTATTTTAAAAAGGAGTGTGGGGGGAAAAAATGCGTAAGGAACAATGTGCTCTTACAGTTCTGAGGACGCGGTTATTTTGGATTTGAAGGCTCAAAGGAAGTTCGAAGAGAAGAAGGCATTTAAAATGGCCTTCCGGTGATAGAGTTTTGGATGGGCGGCTCTGGGAAATAGGAATTTCAGCTAAAGAAACTCAATAGTTGACAACAGAGGCACAAAAAGGGAGCAGTGGGACCCGCGATGGGAAAAGCTGGATGGGGCAAAAACCCGGAAGCATTTAGACGTGAATGAGCAGGTCATATGGACATGTGTGTCTCAAAGGCAGTTTTCTCATTCTAAATTAACTGGAATCTTGTATTATTAATCTGGGAGCTTGGCTGAGATGAGATGACAGATGGACACTCTCCTTGTGCTAACAGTAGGTTTCTGGGTCTTCAAGACCAAGGGACTTTGCAAAATGAGTGCTCCCCTGTGCAACCTTGCAGCAGAGAGCGTGCCAGCCTCCTCCAGGTGGCTCTCCCACTCCCCACCTTTCCCCTCTTCTCTCTCTCTTCCTCCCTCCCTCCCCCTCCCTCTGCCCCCCTCCCTGGATATCATTGCACTTGAACTTAACCAGGTTTCTTCTTCCTTTTGCAAACAAAAATTTAGAATTTTGTTTTTTTTTTATATATATTGGCTTTTAGAACGTTTTGGAGAGTACAAAGCTATGGGGTCATTCTATACCTGGACTGCTTACATTATACATTATACTGCAATAAGCAGATGTGGTCATAAACACTTGTTAAAAACATAATTTAACATTTTCAAGAAAAGTTCGTAAGTCAGAAGCTAGAACTAGATGCATAGGCCTTTTAAAATGGGATAATGTTCCAAACGGAACAATTTATCAGTGAGTTTCTGAGAAGGCCAGGAAATAAACACCTTGAGATGCATAGCTTTTACTTGATAAAATGGGCATAGAGGTTCATCTGAGGAGCCAACTCTTCTTTTTTTAGGAAAAAGAATGCTGTGGATTCTTATACAAATGTTGGTTGATGCTTTTAACCAATTTTTTTTTAAAGATTTTATTTATTTATTTGTCAGATTGAGAGAGAGGGAGAGCACACACAAGCAAGGGGAGCAGCAGGCAGAGGGGAGAAGCAGGCTCCCCACTGAGCAGGGAGCCCAATATGGGACTCGATCCCATGACCCTGGGATCATGACCTGAGTCAAAGGCAGACACTTAACAGACTGAGCCACCCAGGTGTCCTGCTTTTAGCCAATTTTATGAAAGGTATAGAATTTGTCTATAAATGGATGTCTCATGTTGACAAGAATGACTGGAAGCTCTTTAAGCCTGATTTCTACAGGAAACTAAGAGAATGTAATCCAGATATGTAGGTTTTAGATCTTCTGTCTTAAAGCATGGCTAGGATTTAGAGAGCTTGGACTGGGAATGACTAATGTAGGTAATCTGTTTTTAAAAGCACAGATTCCTGGCCCTACCTAGGCCCACTGATTCAGAGTATCCAGCAGGGGGCGCCCCTGGAGCGGCTGCATTTTCTCAAGATTCCAGGTGAGCGATAATGATCTGAGATGTACCTAATGTTTTCAAAAAAGAAAGGAGAGAAAGAGAGAAGGAAAGAGAAAAAGAAGGAGGAGGGAAAATGTTTAGTGGAGACCTCAGACTTTTGCACCAAGATCTACTGCAAGTGAATCCAGCTAGATGCCTCAACAATGAATGAACTTCACTTTGGGTTCAAGCGCTGATATTCGCACAACTGCATCACTCTAAGGGGACCACAGTTAGTTGGTCTCCCAAGAACTTTTTTATAGTGAAAATTAATATAAATGGAGTAAATCTTAATCTGACCTCAAAAACAAAGATTTCTCCGAATGCGTTTTACTATAGTCTCCTTTTCTAAGTGTGACTACTCTGGAACAAAAATCTGAAGTCTGACTATGTTCTAATAAAACATTATTAAAGGAAAGAGGAGTGCACTAAAAATTTAACAGCGGAAATTGAAAGTTCCATACAGGGTTAGGAAAAAATACTGAGCAAATTTTATCAGAATAAAAAGAGGAAAAATAGGAGAAAAGGAAAGTTAGAAATTGAATGCGCAGGACCTAGTCGAGCACACTGCTGGTGCAAGTGTAAAATGATAACATATTGGTGTGGATTGAATGTTTGGGTCTCCCCTCCCCCCCTCAAAAAAATTCCTGTTGCAGCCTTAATCTCCAAAGTGATGGTGTCTAAGGGTGGGGTTTAAGGAAGTAATTAGGATGAGGTCATGGGGTGAAGTAATTAGGTTTAAGGAAGTAATTAGGATGAGGTCATGGGGTGAAGCCCCATCATGGGATCAGTGCCCTTATAAAGGGATGAAGAGAGTCAAAATTCTCTCTTCCTCTCTCTCCCTCCTCCCCACCCACTACCGCCTCCCAGTTCTCTACCACGTGAGGACATAGCTACTTGCAGACTGGGAAGAGTGTCCTCACCAGACACCAGATCTGCTGGTGCCTTGATTTTTGGACTTCCTTGCCCGTGGAATTATGAGAATTTAATGTTATTTAAGCCACCCAATCTATGGTATCTTTGTTTGATCAGCCTAAACTAAGATACAAATACTTTAGGAAACTGTTCAGTAGTTTAAGTCAAAGATAGGACTACCCTATGGCCCAGCAATTCCACTTTTTTTTTCCTTCTTTCAAGATTGTATTTAAATTCAAGTTAGTTAACATATAGTGTAGCATTTGTTTCAGGGGTAGAATTTAGTGATTCATCACTTGCGTGTAACAGCCAGTGCTCATTACATCACATGCCCTTCTTAATGTCCATCACCCAGTTGCCCCATCCCCTCACCCACTTCCCCTCCAGTAACCCTCAGTTTGTTTCCTAGAGTTAAGGATCTTCCACTCTTGGTGTATATGTAAGAAAAAATGAAAGCAAACTTGCACGAGAATGTTTATAGCAGCTTTGTTCATAATAGCCCAAACTGGGGACACCAAATATCCATCAGTTGAAGAAAAGGTAACCAAACCGTGCCATATTCATACAATGGAATTCTATTCAGAGATCAAAAGGAAATACTGCAACAGCATGGATGAAGCATTATGATGAACATAAGAAGGTATTATTTCAAGTGATACACAGAAATGTGATAATATCCCAAAGAAAGCTTAAACTTTTTCAGTCATCTTATGGTTAAAAGTGATAGTGGTATTATACATATGTATATGCATACATATATGTTTATCGGGAAAAGCAAATAACTATATTATGTGGATAGGAACGAAGATTTCCAGCAAAAGAGAAAAGACTAGAAATCTAGATATATAAAATCTAAGAAGATAAATTCTCTAAATTGGCAGTATTGGTATATATTCAATACATATTTTATCTTTAAAAAAAAAAAAAAGAATAGGATTTCCTAGCCCAGTCCACTAAAAAGGCTTAGAAGAAATAACCAAACCAGAAGCAATGAGTAAGTCTGTGCCTTGATTATGGTCTCTAAATAACATTTCCCTTGAAAAGAACCACAGCTCTGTGGAGGAATGGCTGTTTCCAGGTCTAGGACAGAAAATGTATTAGACCAGCCTGAAATACTGTATTATACCAGAAAGCAAGAAAATAGTCAAAGACTACTAGGATTATATAATAAGGACATAGAAGCCAATTTGAAGACCTGTAGCCAGTGAGACAATTTAACATTGGAAAATTGCCACAGTGGATTGAAACACATTAAATGTTAAAATTTATTCATACATAATGATATTAACAATAACAAAAAGCCTCATTGATTACCTTTGGGAAACAAGGCATGCGCCAAACATTTATCCTGCCTGTTCTATATGAACTATGTGCCTCGGGATAACTAAATAGGTTTTCTTTTTAGATGTCCCACAATTCAGAAGAAATGATAAACTATAAATACCACCATTTCAAAACTCCTAATAAAATAATAGATCCAGGTGCAATTATTAATGGATGCTAAAATCGTTCAGTGAAGACTAATAGGGAACTTTATAAAGGATCATTCAAGATGACAACACCTGAACTCAAATAATTAATCTTACTATAACAAAAAGGGATGAATATCTACAATGTACCTCTTGGTGTGATGCAATACAAAGAACATAGTACCACCGAAGAAGGATTCTCCTGAACAAAGCAAAGTAAAACCAAAGAACTTGAATCTGATTAACTCTGTAGATCTACCAGCTTACAGGAATATAAGAGAAAGAGTTTCCTAAAAATTAAATGATAAAAATGAGGAAGATTCTCAAAGAAAACTGTTCTGATTTCTTCAACAACTAAAAAGTAATAAAACAGAACAGAGGAAGAACCTACAGATTTAAAGAAACCTCAGAGACATATCAGCCAAAAGCAACTTGTGGATTGTTTGGATTCCAACTTGAACCACTTATAAAAATAATTATGAAATGACCAAAGACATTTGAATGCTGACTAGATTTGATATTAAATAATTATTAAGGGGTGCCTAGGTGGCTCAGTTGGTTAAGCGTCTGCTTTCAGCTCAAGTCATGATTCCAGAGTTATGGGATCAAGCCCCACATCGGGCTCCCTGCTCAGGGGGGAGCCTGCTTCTCCCTCTCCCTCTCCTGCAGTTCCCCGTTTGTGCTCTCTCACTCTGTCAAATAAATAAAATTATTTTTTAAAATTATTAAAATTAAAGGCATAATAATAATGTTACTTTGTGGTTTAAAATTCTCATATTTAAAATCTAAAATGAAAATTTTAAATTTCATATTGTAAAGATAATACTAAATTATAGATGATATGTTTAGAATTTGTTTTAAATTTGGGTCAATAAAGAACAGAAAAACAATAGAGAAAATCAAAACTAAAAGTCAGTCCCTTAAAAAGATCAGCAAAACTGGGGCACCTGGGTGGCTCAGCGAGTTAAACGTCCAACTATTGATTTTGGCGCAGGTAATGATCTCAGAGTCATGAAACGGAGCCCTGTATTGGGCTCCACGCTCAGTGCGGAGTCTGCTTGAGAATCTCTCTCTCCCTCTGCCCCTCTCCCTGCTCATACATGTGCACGTGCACACGTGTTCTCTCACGCTCTCTCTCAGATAAATCTTAAAAAAAAAAACACAAATCAACAAAAGTGACAAATCTTTAGCTAGACTGACAAGAAAATAAAGAATACTCAAATTACTAAAATCAGAAAAGAAAGGGACATTATTACTGATATTATGAAAGTAAAAAGGATTATTTTGTGGAATAAAAACAGAATACTATGAACAACTGCCTTCCAGCAAACTGGCTAACCTATATGAGTGGTCAAATTCCTAGAAACGTGCAGTTTACCAAAACTTAATCATGAAGAAGTAGAAAATCTGAATATTAAAAACTAGTAAGAAAACTGAATCAATAATCAAAAACCTCCCAACAAAGAAAAGCCCTGGACAGACAGGTTCATTAGTGAACTCTACCAAAGATTTACAGAAAAATTAACATCAATCCTTCTCAAACTTTTCCAAAAAATTAAAGAGGAGGAAACACTTGCTAACCAACTCATCCTATAAGGCCACCAATACCCTGACACCAAAGCCAGACAAACACTATAAGAAAAATACAGACCAAGATGAATATTGATGCAAAACAATCTCAACAAAATGCTACCAACAACAAATTCAGCAACATATTGAAAGGATTATACACCATGACCAAATGGGATTTATTCCTGCAATGCTAGAATGGCTCCACATGCAAAAAGCAATGTAATCCACACTAATGGAATGAAAAGGAACAAACCACATGATCATATCATTTGTGGCAGAAAATGCATTTGACAAAATTCAAATACTTTCATGATTAAAAATAATAAACAGCAATAAACTAGGGAATAGAAGGAAACTTCCTCAATATGGGACATGTAATATATGAAAAGCCATAGCTAATGCCATTCTCAGTGGTAATGGAAAACTTTCCCGAGATCAGGAATAAGACAAGGATGTTCAATTTTACCACTTCTAGTTGACATAGTATTGACAATTTCAGCTAGAGCAACTGAGCAAGAAAAAGAAGACGTCTAAGTTGGAAAGGCAGAAGTCAAATTATCTTTGTGCAGATAACATGATCTTATACATAGAAACCCCTGAAGAGTACACACACACACACACACACACACAAACCTGTTTTGGGTTAACAAATGAATTCAGCAAAGTCGTGGGATAAAAAAAAAATCACATAAAAATCAGGTGCATTTCTAAACACTAACAATGGCCATTCAGAAAGGAAATTGAGAGAACAATTCCATTTATAATAGCATCAGAAAGAATAAAATGCTTAGAAATAGACTTAATCAAGGAAATGAGAGACTTGTATAAAAACAGCAAAACACTGCTGAGGGGCGCCTGGGTGGCTTAGTTGGTTCAGCGTCTGCCTTTGGCTCAGGTCATGACCCCAGAGTCCTGGGATTGAGCCCCACATCATGCTCCCTGCTCAGCGGGGAGCCCTCTTCTCCCTCTCCCTCTGCCTTCTACTCTGCCTGCTTGTGTTCTCTCTCTGTCAAATAAATATTTTTTTTTAAATTGCCGAAATTAAATAAGATACAAATAAATGGAAAAACATCCCGTGTTCATGGATTGGAAGACTTAATATTGTTAAGATGTCAATGGTACCCCCAAGTAATCTACAGATTCAGTGCAATTCCTATCAGAATCCCAATGGCATGTTTTGTAAAAACAGAATAACTTGTCCTAAAATTCATATGATAAGGAATCTTAAGGAGCCCTTAATATCCAAAACAATCTTCAAGAAGGACAAAGGTGGAGGATTCACACTTCCTGATGAAACTTACTAGAAAGATACAATAATCAAAATTGTGTGGTAATGGCATTAAGAACATACAGACCAATGGAATACGGAGCCCAGAAATAAACTCTCATTTATGTGGTCAATTTTTGAAAAGGATGAGATGATTTTTCAATGGGGAAAAGATAGCTTTTTCAAAAGATGTTGCTGGGAAAACTGGGTATCTGTGTGCACAAAAATGAAGTTGAAATCTTACACCACATGCAAAAATTAATTCAAAATGGAGACCTAAATATAAGAGCTAAAACTATGAAACTATGAAATTCTCAGATGAAAATGGAAAAAAAATCTTTATGACATTGGATTGGTCAAGGATTTCTCTTGGATATGATACCAAAAGCACAGAGAACAAAATAATTAAGTTCAAATTCACCAAAATTACAACTTAAGAGTGGAAAGACAAGCCACAGAATGGAAGAATATATTCACAAATCATATACCTGATAAGGGACTAATATCTAGAATATATTTTTTACAAAATCATATCCTGCAAATCAACAGCAAAAAATAAGCAAGCCAAAAATGGGCAAAGAACTTGCATAGTCATTTCTGCAAACATATACAAATGGCCAGTAGACACATGAAAAAAAGTGTAACATCCTAGGCATTAGAGAAACGCCAATCAAAACCATAATGGTAACCCTTCACACTCATTACATGGCTAATGTTAAAAACAGAAACAAAAACCCCAGAAAATTAGTGTTAGAGAGGATGTGAAAAAGTGGAACACTTTCTGCATTGCTGGTGGGCATGTAAAATGGTGTATCTTTGTGGAAAACAGTTTGGCCATTCTAAAGAATTATCACATAATTCAGCGATTCTACTCCTAGGTATGTCACCCAAAGAACTAAAAGCAAAGACTCAGATAGATACTTACGCAACAATGTTCATAGCAGCATTATTCTTAATAGTAAAAAGGTGAAACTACCCCAAATATCCATGGACAGATGAATGAGTATCAAAATGCGGTACACACATACAAGGAAGTATTCAGCCTTAAAAAGGAATGAAATTGACACATGCAACAACATGGGTGAACCTTAAAAATGTTATGGAAAGTGAAATAAGCTAGACACAAAAAGACAAATATCCTTGATTCCACTGATATTAAGTACCTATTAGAATAAGCAAATTCGTAGACCGAAAACAGAGGTTACCAGAGGCAGGGAGAAATGGAGAGTAACTGTTTCCTGGATACAGTTGGTTTAGGATGAGAAAGTTCTGGAAATGGATAATGGTGAATGGTGCACAACAATGTGAACGTACTTAATGCAACTCATCCTTAATAGACAGTTAAATAGGAAATTTTGTCTTTTTCTGCAATAAAAAAAACTTCATGAGTTAATATTTGTAACACATACAAATATTATGGAAGAGGTTTAAGTAAATGGGGGTATAGATAAAATAAGACTGACCGTGAGTTGAAAATGTTGAAGCAGGGTGATGGGTACATGGGAGTTCATTAGAACAGTTTTGTTTTTGTTTTTTTTAAGATTTATTTGAGAGAGAGAGAGAGAGGGAGAGAGAGCACGAACGAGCAGGGTGAGGGACAGAAGGAGAAGCAGACTCCTGCTGAGCAAGGAGCCTGACATGGGGCTTGATCCCAGGACCCTGAGATCAAGACCTGAGCCAAAGACAGACGCTTAACCAACTGAGCCACCCAGGCACCTGAGCTTCTCTATTTTTGTATATGCTTGGAAATATCCATAACAGAGTTTAAAATATCTGAGACTGAAAAAAATCAATTGAAGAACACAGTAAATTAGTGAGAAGTGAGAAACTACTGGTTAAGAGTGATTATAGTGAACAGTGTAGAACACTAGGATTACATATTTTATATAACATAATTATGTATTACAATTACTACTTAATGATATATAAGAAGTTACTGTGCTAGACCCTCGTATTTCCCTACCAGGAAAAGAGGTAACAGGTGTAGTTATGTGACTGTGTCACTTCTCTTGCTGTTGGCTGGTCAATCCACACCCTGGAACTCAGGGTCTCACAGCAAGTTTCCATTCCGCAGTCTACGAACACCTCTCCCCCAGAACGATCTGCCAAAGGTCATACAGCAAACTGGCGACAATGCTCTGCAGTAGCTCACTGCCTCCCTGAGCTCCACATTATAAACACAAACTACTTTAAGTCGGCCTCGGTTTAGATCACAGTACTGACTTTCAAAACACTGGCCACAACCGTTAACAGCATTTACCAGGAAACCCATGAGAGATTAGGAAGGCTGTTGACTCACATACTTTGTGAATATAAAGCACCATTACATTTTCTTATGAAGATTACAGCCAAATTCTGGATAGCTGCATCGTGAAGACATTCATAACCTAAATATTAGTCAGGTTGGGGTAAAAGTTATTCTGAGTCAAATTCAAACCTGTTCTATATATTGTTACTATGATACAGAGTCCTGCTTTGCAAGAAATTAACAAGGAAGCCTGGAGTTAAAACTTGTACATGTGTGAAATAGGAAATTGCACTCACAACTCATTATTAGAATGTTTGTGTACAAAACTAACTTACTGGAGTTGTGATTCACACTTCAGTTTTAGAAGAGCTAATTCATTCTCTGTGACTGCACTCATGTAATAGCCACCGGTGTCTGAATGGCTTGATTTACTGAGACTCTCTCCTCTGGTCTTGACTTTCTTCCCTACAGGCCAGGAGATGGAAATTAACTCTGTGATCATAAAATTTAATTCTAAATATCATACATATAGACATAATGGCATTCCTTTTCTGAACTGTGGCCAATGTCCAATCCAAAAGACAAATATATGGAAAAACATGAACCCAGTGGGTCTCTCACTCCTCTCCAGTATTTACGAGACAGTGTACAAAGTTAGATTTAACCTACTGTGAATTTTCTGGAAGCTAGTTGTGTGGGTGGTGTTTGTGGCTACATTAGCACAGGCTTTTAGTTTCTTTAAAGCAGTTAAAACAAAGAACCCAAGAGAAAAGAACAGGCAAACAATATGATATAGTACACAGAAAAAAGAAATTACAATGGTCAATAAACATGAAAGCATGTTCAACTGACACAAAGAATGCAGGCTGTCATTTTTTCATATGTCGGATTAGTAAATTTGATGGAGAGACAGAGGAAAAAAACACTCATACATTTATTTTTCATAGGAGTTTAAATTCATTTTTGCATGGTAACATTTATTAAAAGTTACATAGCATACACTCTTTGACCTAGCCATATTCACTGCAAAGAATTTACACTCTGCGTATACTTGTAAAAGTGTGTGTGGTGTGTATTAATTTTCATGGTAGCGTATTTTGTAATGTCGAAACATGAGAAATAAATGAGTGTTAGGAGCATATGCAGATCATAGAATGTTACCAAACCTGTTCAAAAATGTAACATGGAAATGTCAAGACAACCAATTATATGGTACCACCTTTGTGAAAACTTGAGATACAAATATATAATCAAATATAAAGATATAAAATTGACTATGAACTGAATGCATATATATGAATGTGTATATGTATGCAGCGAATATTTTCTGGAAGGACATACAAAAAGCAATAGTGGCTAACTTTAGGGAAGCGGTGGGTAAGTCTTTTCACTTTATACCATTCTGTCCCATTTACATTTCTGTCTTGGGCACCAACTATGCTTCCCTTTTCCTCTCCTTGCTTACCCCAGTGAGAAAGCGGCCATGCAAATCCTGAGTTTGTTTCAGGAACGAACTGAGTTCAACATTTGTAAACACTCATTAAGGAAGATCAACGGTTCTCAGCTCTGATGGCTCACTGAGAGGCCTTAAAAAAAATACTGGTATCTGGGCCCAAACCCAGACTCTGACTGAATTAGTATGGGGTGCATCCTTGCGTGGGAGTCCTAAAAACTCTCCAGGTGATTCTAATAGGCAGCCAGGGGTGAAAACCACCAGATTTATCACTTTAATTATTCTTCAATGACAAATAATGAACTAATGGGCTGTTGATCTCAAGAATTAAGTGTCTGAGACCATGGGCAGAATCCCCAGCAGTACCTGCCCACATTAGGAATTTGAGACCCAAATAAAAGACACAATAATATGCCACACACCACTCCTGCTGTGTGAATGCTTAGCTAAGTACAGTGGGTCTTGTTTGCAGGGATTGTGGACTATGCTGGTTTACTTCCTCATACTGACCTTAAACACCACTGTCCTCCCACTAGCCTTTTACAAATTTAACTTAACAGAAGATAGTTATCTCTACCTAAATATGATATATACATGAAAGCTCATGTTGTTCTGTTAAATTTTGTTAGCTACATTTTCAAAGAATTGTATCTTGGCAACATTTTCTTAAAGGGTGAAAAATATGTAAGTACTTCCAAAGAATCAATTTAGCAAGCAAACTTACTAATCCTATGACTTTCCCTTATTAAAAGCAAGATAACAGCCATATAAAATATATATTTTTGCAAGAATATAGCTGGCTCAAAGAAGGGAAAAATAGCAAATTCCAGAAAGAACTGCTACATAAATATTCACAAACTTAGACATGCTCTACATTGCTATCATTTAAGCAAGGTTTCTTTAGGCTAAACGATTTACAGAAAGTCTCTTCTTGAATGTAAAATACATGTACACACGCACGCACGCACTCTCTCAAGATGAGCTCAGTTTTTAGAGTCTTAATGGAAACACTCTTGGTCTCCTAAATAGAACTTGTAATTAATATAGATTTTAAAATGAGCTCAACTCGAGGGTCTTCAATGGACAGTTTTAGTTTCCAAAATATAATCTGAATATAGAATTCTTTAAAAGTAGTATCTGAAGAGTTAGCCATCATATATATTTTTATTTTATTACAAGATATTTTAAAATTTGGGCAGATACAATCAGGACAGAAAACCAGCTTCATACCAAAAATACACTTTCAATTACTTTATCAAGCAAATAAACACAACCTTCATTTATTTGCCTTTTCTAGAAGTTAATGTACAGTAAAAATTTAATATTGTATATGAAAGACATGTAATTAAGCATACATATAAAAGAAACATGTACTGAATGTTTGGAAACAAAAGTAAAAATAAATAAGCAATGATAAAACTTTGAAAAAAATAATGCACATTTCAGTTGTGGAAAATACAATTCTTAATTATATATACATAGTTATACTTAATAGAAAGCCATCTCTTTAAAATTGCACAAACAAGGGACCGATAAAGCATAATTCTTATGGCATGTAATACTATAATCCTAGGGCAGTTTGTTGCTTACCTCCAGGACATAAAACACTTAGCTCTGTAATGAAAGGTACGCTGTACTGTTTGAGAAAGATTGTCTTCCTCAACTCTCATTAACCTGTAGTAATCCTACAAAAGGCTGTACAGGAAATTTCACAAAAAGAAATATTAAACAATTATTGCGCCCACTCCATGCTGACTAAGCAGCCAAAAATGGGCTTCAAAGTAAACGTGGTGGGATATTTAATATTTTTGATGCTTTTTTATATTAAAGAGCATTTCTTTGTTCTATAAAAACACTGCATTTAACCATGATTGGCAATCTCAGCACAAAGAAAATCCTGACAAAATGGATGGAGAGTTTCTGCTTACCTTATTTCCATGAATAAAATATTTCTGGAGATAGAATTTATAGAAAAGAAACATTCATGTTCAATTCACTTACAACTTATCAGGAGCGTAATTCCATTTTTTAAAAATCCTGTTTAAACTTTTCTGTAGGAAAATCAAAAGTAACATTTCCATTTGTATTATGGCATGGCCCTCACTTCAGAGAAAAATACACTTTGGGAACCAGAAAAAATTGCACAAAGGTTAGGGGCAACCTGAAAAGCTCTTGGTGAAAAACACTTAAGTCCTCTAGGGTAATAAAAAAATATGTGCAGACTTAATTACAAGTATTTACACTTCAAAACAGAATCATGAGTTAGCTGTTCAGCTGTTCCATAAGAATGATTCTCAGGCATTTCAAAAGGTGTGATAAGTGTGTCTACGGTACTTGGGACCACACTTGAATGCATAGAATACAGTAAAGATCATGGTTCTTCAGTCTGTCACCTGTCATATCTATAAAACAAAAGTGTTTCCATTCTGAAAGCTATACAACCACAGGACTGAGCAAATATTTTTATTCCGTCACATAAAATAGACTTTAAGTACTACTGATTTCACTCATTTGTTCAACGACTTGTCCTAAAATTTCATCAACCACATCAACGTCATAATTCACTTGCTGAAGATCGAGATCAGGTACAATCATGGCCAACAGCTGTCCTACGTTAACTCGAAGAGATCGAAGTTTGAGGCTGCAAATATAAATATTACGTCTATTAGATGAACATTATAACACAATTTAGTAATTCAGGCGGGGCCTAAAATTTAAGTGAAACATGAATTCACTTACTTTAATAATCCATTAAGTATCTCTTGGTAAGCAGAGAAGTAGACTTCTCTCAACCTTTCATATGCTAAAGTTCAATGATGATCCCTTTTACTATGCATTTATAGGGAATGGTGCTTTGCTGAAAACACTGGGAATCCCTGGATTATGCGATCATTATCATTCCTTCCAAATTTATATACATGTACCTGAATATCAACATCCTAGACTTTATTTTTTTTAAGTGGGCACCACGCTAGGCTAGGTGAGACCCTAACTCAAAACCCTGAGATCAAGACCCGAGCTGAGATCAAAAGTCGGATGTTTAACCAACTGAATCACCCAGGTACCCCCAACACCCTAGACTTTTTGAAGACCTACAACTGTTCAGTAGCCTTTGCTTCAAAGATTGGGTGAAACATGGAAACTGAATGTTAGTTCCTCTTATTCTGCCCCTCTCCCAAATATAAGCAGCCCACATTTAGCTTAGATACTGATCTAAGGTGGAAATATCTGAAGAGGCAAGATGCTCATCCCTAAGTTGACAATGCACAGTAATGTGATTTAAAAGATGTTTTGTGAGCTTGGATTGTAAGACTGCATTGGCCCCTGGATAAAATTTTACATCATTCCCACTCCAGCCATTTTTTGTCCAAGCTTCCTCACTCATCTTTGACCAGAGGCCCATGGTTCAAACATTTTTCTGCTTTGCTTTCCAGAAGTTGTTAACCATCCTATATCCTTATGAAGAACATCCCCTTTGTTGTAACCACAACCTTTTATCTACATGAAAAGTACACAAAAGATGAGTATGACCCAATGATCCTCTTACATCTCCTTTCCTTGAAGTCTTTGGATTGTCCCTGGCTAATTTCTCCTAACTACTGAACCTGCCACGGATTCTTATTTTTAGTGTACAGAACAGCACTGTCCAAGAGAAATACTGTGAACTCCAGTTTAAAATGTTCACAGAGCTGGAGTAAAAAGCAAAATGCAGCTGTAAATTTAATTGTAGTTATATATTTAACCCAGTGTAACTAAAGTATTATTTTATCACAAAATCAAATATATTATTAATGAGGTATTCTACATTCTTTTTCTTACTTAGGCTTCAAATTTTTATTTATTATTTTATACGTAAAGCACATCTCAATTCATACTAGCTAGATTTCAAGTGTCAATAGCCACATAGTCCTGTACTATTTTGGAAAGCACAGGTTTAAAAGAGCAGTCTAAATAAATAAATAAATAAACAATCATCAGTTACCCAAAGGTC
Source organism: Potos flavus (assembly GCA_028534135.1). NCBI lineage: Eukaryota > Metazoa > Chordata > Mammalia > Carnivora > Procyonidae > Potos > Potos flavus. The sequence continues at coordinate 185,339,269 of CM052898.1, read as the reverse complement.
AGTGTGGCAACAGAATTATCTGAGACTGTTTAAGTTTCCAATTTAATAAGCTGCAGTGTAGGCCAAGGATTTGCATTTCTACAAGCACCACAGATGCCTCTGGTTACCATTTTGAGAAACACCACTTGGGATTTTCTTCTGACCTTAGCCCTCTAGGCTTTTATGTACTGCTCTACCCCATTTTCAAGAAGAGATTTACTGAAATCCTTCAAAAACTTCACTTAAAAAACAAGGTAATAATAATGTAATTGATGTCAAGTGAGGATGGTAGGAGATTATTTCTCAACAACAGTGCCTTTTAGGTCGGAAGTCATACTGTATGAGCAGGAAGAGTCGCCCAGGTCTAGCCTTTAATGACTGCTTTCGGATGGTAAGTCATCAACACACTGCGAGCACCATCACCTACCACCTGAACGTCTGCCTCCCCGACACTCCAAACTGAAACAAAACCCCAAGCCCATTTTATATCTTACTAAGATAGGGTCATCATTCATTTACTATTTTCTTATTTTCACAGAACTTCTTCCAAGTAATCACCTGTACTACGCAATTTCTAGTAATCTTGTGGTTACCTAAAAGTTAACATTGGGGATGGCATGTAGTAAAATGAGGACAGAAAACATAAAGAAATGGCAAGTAGAAAAGTAAAAGAAATCCAGGTGAAAATATAAGTTTCATGAAATAGTCCCTTGTCTTCTAGTCAAGGCCAAGTTCACCACCTTCTTTGACATCTAACTCAATTTCCACTTTTCCCAAACAGCATTCCAAACCACTCTAACTGATCAAGTGCTTTATTCTTTCCAAATTCCTATTTCACTTAAGTCGAACCTAAACTGCTCATTCCTTGAAGAGAAGGATCGTGTTCTTCTGATAGAACGGTATCTGTTTGAGGTGTGCTAGCAAGCATCACGCTAACCAGGAGGTAGCCCCAGGGTCGTGCCTCATGTAGTATTACCTTTCCCCATCAGTATAATTTACAGACTCCTCAATGTTACTTGAAGTTGAAACATCTCCTAACTGTTGATTTGTAGATTTTAATTGTTCAATTTCAGTTTTCAGTTCTTCACATTGTGAACGGATTTGTGATTTTTCCATTTCCAATAATTCAACCTGACAAAAAAAATTTCGTAACTGTAAAATTAAAATGAACTTAAAAATTAAAAACACTAATAAGAATAAAACTTAAAAATACTAATGCTAAAATTAAACTTAAAAATACTAATGCCAAAGTACAAATTTAAGCTAAGAAATGTAGCTAGATGAAAATCACCATCAAATAGGGCAAAAAAACCACCCACAATAGCTTTCTATAAACAAAGCTTCATTTTAGTTTCACCTCCACCTCTTGTCACATTCGAAGAATACGAAAATGTTAATTACCACTTGACTGAAAACAAATGGTACCTAAAAACTGGAAAACCAAGATAAAAATGCCTAAATTATGTCAGCATCAAAGTGGCTTTCATTTCTTGCACTCACCAGCTCTAAGTTATAACCGAAAGCTCCTATTGATTTTTATATATTTTGTCATCTAACTCTAAGCCAATACATCAAGATGTTTGAATGAGCTTCCAGGAAGAAGGGCCAGGACAGCAGCAGCCTGTCGTTTCCAAATTCTTTAGCAGAAAAACCCTTCTTTCAAACACCACATTAATACGATATATAAAATACAGGCTTCTAAAAGGAGCTCTCCCAATTTGAATGGAGGGTATATGCAGCGGCTACTTACTACCTGTCTCCTGACATCTACCATTTTCTCCTTCTCAGTCAGAAAAACCCCTGAATAAAGACTATACTTCCAAAGCACCCATTAGCCAGGTGACTAAGTTCTGACAGGTGGAATATCAGCAACTTTTAGGAACCGCGCCCCTCTTTCCTGCTGCTTGGAACACAGATCTCCAAGGACTGGACCCAGAGGCCACCTCTAATTGTAATGGCACGCTGAGAAGCGAAGCAACCAAGTAGGAGCCTGTTGTCTCGGATGCCTGTGGAACCGCCACGGTTCTATGGTGGTTTCTGTCACCTGCCAACAGACCTAATCGTAACTAAAACGGGGGCATCTATAAAATGAGGACATCACCACCTATCTTGTATGGTTATTGCAAAGCCTATTAATAATGGATGTGACGTTCCCTATATTTAGCAACTGGCTCAATGGGAATGAGAACAGTATTTTGAGCAGGACAATCCTTCATTACACAGCAATTTCCAGTACGCTATAGGAAACTACCATACCTGGTCACCACCCACTAAGTTCTAGCAATGCCTCTCCTTAACACACAGTCCCATGTGCCCCCAGGAGGACCACTCCCCAGCTGAGAAGCTGCCGGGCAACAGAGTCAATACATGGAAATATTAAGTAATTTATTCCAATCTAGCAACTGGCAGTTCTTTGTGGTTTAGACTCCCTGGGACTCCAGGACCCTCATTATGTGGAATGATACACTCACCTCACTTTTATACTGGTCCCTCTCCACGGTGCACTTGTCCAGCTGTCTAAACACATCATCAAGCTGCACAACCATTTCATCCACTTCACTTTTGCTCTCACTACTGGCACACTGACTGCATTCGGCCTTCACATGTTGCAAAGCACTACACTGTTTTTTCAGCCTTTCTATTTCCTCCAAAGCTTGCCGATACTGAGATACCACAAGGTCCGGACTTTCAGATTTGCCATTAATACTTTCAAGTAAAAATACAGCATCAGTTTCGGTAGACTGATGGCAAGTTTCCTTCTTCACGTATTTGTCGTTCATTTCCAGTATCCTCTGTTGTAACACTTTGATTTCGTCAGTAAACATATTACACTGTCTTTTATAATTTTCTTTTTCTCGGGTAACTAGAAGCAGCTCATTTCTCAGTTCATTTAACTGGCAACTAGCATCACCCGCAGATTTATCAAAGGTCTCCTGGGTTTCCTGTGCCTTCCCTTCAGTCTCCACACAGGCTGGCGGCATAGCTGCATCATTTCGTGCATCTATCTCATCTTCGAGTGCTTCTTCCTTTTTAACGACTACACTCGGGACTTCTGTCTGGGTGGCGGCAGTAGTTCCCTGATCACACCTGGATGATGAGACGCCCGATGAACCAGTCTGGGCACAAGGTTCCTTGTCAGCCACAGGCTCGACCTGATGACCACTTTGCTCGATGTGACTCTGTTCTGATTTCACTTCAATGTCATGATCTACCGCAGGTTTGGGAGTACTGTTTTCTTCTAAGATGATGACGTCTTCATCATCATCATCTTTATAAGTTGAATTTTCAAATGCTTGATTACTCAGTCTCCGCGTCTTTGCATTCAAAATGGACGAACGAGTAGAAAGTCTCCGTTTCAGGCTGGAAAAAAAATTTAATACATAAAATATAAGACTATAAAATATAGACATGAACAAAATAGATGACCTTAAAGTAATCTATCTTGAAATTATAAGTCCATGCTCATTTAAAACAATGATTACACAGTACTACTCAATGATTTAATGAAGTAGAGAGGATCTTCTCCTGTTCAGCTGAGGAAACAATTAGACTACTTAGCTTGCTTTAAAGTAGCAGCTCTGCATACTGCCAAACATCCCTTCACTTGATGTCCTCTGGGCACCTTAAGGTATACACAGCCAAATGGGAATGCCACCCCTGCCCCCAGGTCTGCTCCTGGTGTTCCAGCGCTCAGTGAAGGGCTCTGCCGTTTCCATTTGCTCATCGTCATTTTTATCAATGCTCGATGATCAGAGGTGAGCCAGACTAAACTAGCATGCCCTATCCTTCCATTTTCCTGGCAAACTCCCTCGTTTTCCTCATCGACTGAGTTTGCTCTGAATTTACCACCAATTGATACTTTCTGCCCCCCTCAGCAGGTTATCTGCACTGGTTTGTTGTTTGGGCCCTAGGTGTTAGCCCTATTTCCTCCATCTCAGGAAAAGTTCTTCTGTTTCTTGACTTTACTCCCTTATATCAAGGGTGCACAATCTCCAATAAAATCTTGAGAAACAGTACATAGGACATAAAAAATGTGAAAAGTTACATGATGAAAGTATCTTTATTCACTTCTCAATTTTATTGCTGGCTTGGTTTTTATATAGACTTCAAGGTTGAAAATTACTTTCTCGAAACTTTAAAAGCATCATTCCATTGTTATGTACCATTCAGTGTTCCTGCCATTCTGATTCCTGATCTTTTTGAAGTAACTTGTGTTTTCCCTCCCTGAAAAAATTTTCCCTGGTGTTCGAAAATTTCATGTTTCTTAGAATGGATATTTTTCCAGACATTTTTGCTGTGTATTTAGTGGAAATTAAGTCATACTATTCCCTCCCCTTTGTTTTCTCTGATCTCCCACTCTGAAATTCCCTTATTCTGATGTTGGCCCTCCTGTACTTTGTCTTTTCCTTCTTCTACCCTCTACCTGCTTATCTTTTTTAAGAAATGTGTTTGTTCCACACCTTCTCACCTTCCAGTAAATTCCACAGGGTTTCCTCTACTGCCTTTGTTTCAGTTTGTACACCTAGTGATCTCTGCCTATCTTTATGTTTCAGGGTAAGACTGACTAGAAGCAGTGAGGGGTGGCTATGTGGTGCTCAAACCATCAGCACCACCTAGGGCTTTTCCCCTGGGGGCCCGATGAGGGGAAGTGGAGGGGAGATTTTTCATCATTTAGTACTCACTTTCCCTTACCCCTCCTCTTTCAAAACAGTGGCTCACCCACATCTTCAGCATGTGAAATGCGAAACTGCTCCAGAAGGAAAACATCCTACCTCTGACAGAGGAGAAGGCACGTCACCAGAGTTGGCAGGTTATAAAGAGGTCTAGAGAACTACTCATCCTTAAACTCTCAAACAAGCCTCCTGTTTTCTGCCTTAAGAAGTACCCAATGAGGGGCGCCTGGGTGGCTCAGTCGGTTAAGAGGCTGCCTTCGGCTCAGGTCATGATCCCAGTGTCCTGGGATCGAGCCCCGCATCGGGCTCCCTGCTTGGGGGGAGGCTTGCTTCTCCCTCTCCCACTCCCCCTGCTTGTGTTTCCTCTCTCACTATGTCTTTCTCTGTCAAATGAATAAATAAAATCTTTAAAAGAAGTACCCAATGATTCCGAGTTTGGAGCATGCCTGGGGTTTCATGGAGTTAATCATCTAACTGGGAACTGCCCTATTATTTTTCTTATAAGGTTAATTCCTATTTGTCTTCCTCAAGACTTAGTTTAGGTACTACCTTTCCATAGTCTTTGGCTTTATTTTTAAAGCTTACATTAAAAAAAAAAAGCTTGTATTTTTCTCAAATTTAAATTTCAAATTCTTCAGGCTTTAAAAATTAATGAAAAACTTCTCTATCCTCTTCTTCCACTTGGATGGAATAAATCACTTTAAAGAATAAATTCCAGGGGCACCAAGGTGGCTCAGTTGGTTAAGTGTAGGACTTTGGATTTAGGCTCAGGTCATGATCTCAGGGTTGTGAGACTGAGCCTCCCGCTAGGCTCACACTGGGTGTTGAGCCTATTTCAGATTCTCTCTCTCTCTCCCCGTCTCACTCTGTATCCCCTCCTTAAAAAAAAAAAAAAAAAAGAAGAAGAAGAAGAAGAAATTCCATTATCTTTCTGTAAACTTTACAGATTTTACTTTTTCTTACTTTGTTTGTAACCATCTTTAAGAAGAAAAGCCAAGAACATTAAGGAGACTATTTAAAAAAAAATTCACATAAGTTCTTAGTTAAGTAGCAATCCAACGCCAAAACAAGCCCCTAAAATGTAGGCTACAAACAGCAAACTATTTTAGAACATGCCCGCCTGATATAAATATGCATAAAAGCAGTTATTTCTAATCCTTTTGGAAGTGAAAAATCCCTTTGAGAATTCAATGAAGCCTACAAAACCTCTCGGAAAATCTCATCCCCTCTCTCAGGAAACTTGGTTTCAATGTTTATCTTTCAACAAAAAAGTCCAAGTGTAGTCAGTCTGATCCCCTAGTTCACTGGCATCATGCTTTCTTCTTCACCTGTATTCATTCTATTCCCTCTGAATGGGCCACCTGCACAGAGAGAGCATTGCTTTCAGAGTCTCAGGAACCAAACCAAGTACTATCTCATCCCAAACCTTCCCTGACCATTCCGGTCAAGAGAGCTAACTATTCAATTTACGCATCACTCGTACCTTTCTTGCTCCCTTCCTTCTCCATCCACTCATCCAAAATACACAGCCTGCCACGAACTAAGAACTCATGGGTCACACTTGACATCATAGTGTTGTACTATTAATTGCTTTATGTTTTCCTTAAGATACTGGTAATTTTAAAAGCAGGAATTTTCATACTATACAGAATTTCAAAGAGGTGAAAATTTGATCAAATTCCACAATGAATACAACTGATATTTTAAAAATTGACTTAAATGGGTGGCATGAGTGGGCTGAGGTAAGCTTAGATAAAAAAAAGTTAATTTATCCTTAAGACTTTTTACATGCACATAAACTACAACTTCTTAGAAGTGCATTACTGCCATAGAAGTGTCAAGTAAAGGCTCTATTTAATACTCATTCCCCACTGGAAAAACACATTTTAGCCACTGACTTGTTGCTCTCAGGTTCAGACTGGGGTGAACCTCGATGATTATTTATAAGTCTTGTTGCATAAGTATTTGCCACTTCTGAAAGATGTCCTCTTGGAACACTTTCCTTCACAGGAGAAAAGCTTTGACCTGACACGGGGGTTGTCCGAAACAAGAGTTCAGCATTAATCTGTTGGAAGAAAAAAAATCGACCTTAAAGGACTTTTTTTAAAGTGCCATGCCCCCAAACACGAGATATTATTTTCCCTTTGCCCCATATCCCAGAAAACACTGAGAACTATCCTAACCACGTAAATTCTTTAGGCTATACCAGAGAGCCACTGACGGGAGAGTAAGCCAAATGCAACTTGCAAGTAAGTGGAAGAATGGTTTTGCATATTTAAAGGTGTAAACAAAACAAAACCAAGAATACACAACAGAAACTCCAAGTGGCCCACAAAGTCTAAAATACTAACTATCTGGTCTTTTATAGCAAGATTTACTGACCCTATACCCTATAGGACTTACTGAAATACAATTAAAAACGTATTTTTCTAAAATAAAGAAATAGAAAATAAAGTCAAAGATACTGCCTTTAGAACAAGTAAGCCCACTTTTTTCACCCAGTTCTGTTCTCACCTCCAAGCCCTCAGTCTTTGCCTTTAAGAAAACATTTCAATGTAACTAAAAGCAAACACACACATCTGCAGCAGACCAAAACTTCCTTAAACAAGAAGTACAACTGTCTCCCAGATATTCAGAAAAAGCTCCTTAACATCATTAAGCACTAAGAGAGTGGTCAACAAAGAGAAAAACACTGTAGCTCTGGTCCAGGTTAGTAGTAGAACATGGCTCCCCAGGGCTTCCTGTCAATTTTTCCTTAACTGCCCTTGTGACAGTAAGATGCATTTTCTTTCTTTCTTTTTTTTTTTTTTTTGAGAGGGGGGAGGGGCAGAGGGAGAGAGAGATGGGGAAAGAGAATCCCAAGCAGGCTCCGCGCCCAGCAGAGAACCCGACTTGGGGCTCCATCTCACAACCCTGCAGTCCTCACCTGAGGCAAAATCAAGAGTCAGGCGCTTAACTGAAGGAGCCGCCCAGGTGCCTGGGTGTTAAGATTCTCAATGCCTGCCTTTTTTCAGAAGATGCCTGACTAAATAAATAAGTTGAACAGTTTGAGTGAAGTTGTTGGGCTAGGTAGGAAGGCAAGAAGAGGTATAAGAAAAGGGAGTATGTGGACTGAGTGAACAAAATCACCTCAAATTGTTATGTAACTCCTAAGCTTTAAAACTATTTGTTAAACTAGCCACTACCAATATAATACACAGCTATAAAATGCAAGGTTTCATTAATTACCCGAGGGATCATTTCTGGTTGTCTGATCCTGAATTTCTCCTTGTCTCTAAAAAAAAAAAAAAAGAAAAAAGAAAAAGATGAAAAGTGAGTGAAAGTGAGTGAACATATTTATTGTTTTTCAATGTTTCTCAATGACATACTTGCCATTTCACTACTGAATCACTCAGATATGTTTACTGAACTTTGCTTCAATTTCATTATCAATGTTAAGCCCTTAGGCAGGGAAATACTTTCTACCTCTTATCTCAGTGATGCCCAACGTCTGCCTTTAGCTTTTTACCCTCACCAGCATTATTCTCAGACCTCTGACCAGGAATATCACACAGGCTTCTAACTGGTCTCTTTACTCACAGTCCTGTTGCTGGATTTATCTTCAAAAACCATGCACTCTAAATTAAAACCACCCGCAAGTTCTGCATGCACTTGGCCTCTGTGTGTGGACACCAGCCTACAGTTCACCAGGGCTGACTATCCTTCATTATCCAGCTTCCCCCTCCCTCCTCTATTTTCCATTATGCCCATTCATGTATTTGCTCTAAAGCTGAACGAATCAGTTTCCTGTACATTTGCATCTAACCCATCCTTCAAGGCCTATTACACAAATACCCTCCATGAATTTTCCTGATTCAGATTTCCCTTCCCATCACCAGCCAGAAGTCATCCCTCCTTATGGGCTTCCCAACAGGATGGATCCTGCCTTCATGGTACTTGTCAACTTCTCTTTGGTAATGCACATCTCACCTTCTCACTGGTAATGCACATGTCTCACCTTCTCTGTTAAGACTATAAGCTCATATCAGGCAGTACTCCTTTATGAATCATCTGTGTGTGGCCCAAAAGACAAACTATTCTGTATGCAAACTATCCTGTGTAGACAGGACAGGATAAATAGCAGTGAAAAAAGAGCAGGTATTCAAGGTATTAAAAACAAAAAAAGTACCCAATATTATGCATCCACATCAAAATCTTTTTTGGGGTCATAATCTTTTCTGGATTGTACTAGCTTGATCTTGGAGAAGCATCAACTAATGCTGCACACCCACCACTGTTAATAATACGGGTATTATTTCCCCACCAAACAGTAATACAACACTCACTTCTTTTTGTAGGTTTTTTCATAAGTTGGATGCACCAAATCCTCATCTTCAGGTTCTTCTGGAACATCACAATTTCTAGTCAGAAAAATCACATGGGAATAACATGTCACCAGCGCCTATTCATACATCTTGAACAGTACTTTCTGCCTTTCCAAAAAGGGTACTACCAACTATATGGTACCTGAACTGTGGGTCAGGGTTATTGGAGCAATACCATTTTTCTGGAAGTTGATCTATTCCATCTGGTAATTTTCGCCACTTTAGACAGGAATCACATTGAACCCATGTCTGATCAGGACGTTTCCTGTAACAAAATGATGTAATATTAGTATGAATTTACGGATGCAAAGTATACTTCATTAGATCTTCTATATCATTTTTACCACAAAACACCTTTATTATTTAATTCTGTTCCTGAAATGCCTGCAACAAAATTATTGTCGTACAGCAAGTTAAATTTTTAAAAAACAACAGTTCTGGTTACCTTCAAAAGGTTAAAGCTAACAGGCCAATTTAAACAAAGAGACTTAAATGTCTTGTTTAACAGCGCAGTATTCAATTTGTTCTCTGGTAATAAAAAAACAACTTAAGAAAAGATTCCAGGGGCGCCTGAGTGGCTCAGTCGTTAAGCGTCTGCCTTCGGCTCAGGTCATGATCCCAGGGACCTGGGATCCAGCCCCGCATAGGGCTCCCTGCTTTGCTAGGAGCCTGCTTCTCCCTTTCCCACCTCCCCTGCTTGTATTCCCTCTCTCACTGTCTGTCTCTCTCTCTGTCAATTAATAAATAAATAGAATCTTTAAAAAAAAAAAAAAGGTTCCAAACGCCTTGCTTCGAAATTTGTATTAAGTTAGCATTTGCAATATCCAATCTAGTATATTTATTAGCACAAAACACTCACATACAGAAAATAGACAAGCTGTTATTACTATAACTTAAGCATTTTTAATAATTCTATTACACGGGGCGCCTGGGTGGCTCAGTCGTTAGGCATCTGCCTTTGGCTCCGGTCATGATCCCAGGGTCCTGGGATCGAGCCCCGCATCGGGCTCCCTGCTCGGTGGGAAGCCTGTCTCTCCCTCTCCCACTCCCCCTGCTTGTGTTCCCTCTCTTGCCATGTCTCACTCTGTCAAATAAATAAATAAAATCTTTAAAAAAAAAAAAATTCTATTACTAGCCTCTACTATAAGCATCTCTCTGAATATCTAAAATTTGTATATTCTTTTAGTTTATAAAATGCTTTATAGTTTCATCATTTGAAAATTACAATGATCCTATGAAGAATTTAGGTATTCATTTAACATTTCATTGAATATATGAAGACTTCACCTTAATGCCAATAACTTTTTACATCTAAATTTTTAAAAATGCATTTACATAGTTACATAAACTTTAAACAATCCAGAAATTTGTTTACTTTGGGGGGGGAGGGGCAGGAGAGGGAAAGAGAGAATCCCAAGTAGGCTCCACACCCAGTACAAGAGCATGACACAGGGCTCCATCTCACAACCCTGAGATCGTGACCTGAGCCGAAATCAAGAGTCAGATAGTCAACCAACTGAGCCACCCACGTGCTCCAGAAATTTACAAAGTAAATACAAATCCCTTGTTCCAGGAGCTTATCACTGTTCATTTTTTTAAACCCTATCAGAATTTTCTATGCTTGCAAAATTATGCATGTGTATATGGACACAAAAAAACCCCGGAAATTAATACACTGAATTGCATCTTTTTTGTTCCTAATTATACATCTTGGTCATCTTTCCATCAGCACACAATTATTATTCATTCATTCACAGAATTGGTATTGTGTGCTACCTGTTACTGAATGCTTGCTAAGCATTTTTTTTTTTTTAAGATTTTATTTATTTATTTGACAGAGAGAGAGATCACAAGCAGGCAGAGAGGCAGGCAGAGAGGCAGGCAGAGAGAGAGGGGGAAGCAGGCTCCCCGCCGAGCAGAGAGCCTGATGTGGGACTCGATCCCAGGACCCTGAGATCATGACCCGAGCCGAAGGCAGAGGCCCTAACCCACTGAGCCACCCAGGCGCCCCCTGCTAAGCATTTTTTTTAAGTCTTCTAACTCTAGGAGGTGAGTGCTACTAACGTTCCCGTTTTACAAGTAAAAAAAAAAGGAAGCTTAGAAAAGGCCAAGTAACATGTTTGATGTCATATCATTATTTAAGCAGAACCAGAATGTAAATTCAGGTCTGGCTTTAGAGTCATGATCCTAACTACTACACAAGACCAGAGTTTTTCAAACTATGAGATGCAACCCATTAGTGGACCATGAAATCAATTTAATGGTTCAAGACTTACATTTTTTAAATGAAATAAGTATCAGCATGCAACATATGGATAAATACTGCTTTGTGAAACTTTTGTGTGTATGTATAAATGTATACATTCACTGGCTCATTTCATGGTGTGCTGACTGGAGTTGTACAATTTACTTCTTACTTGGGCTTAGTTCGAAGTTTTTGTACCATCACTATACCCTCCAATATCATGAGAGTGGGTTGATATTTTTTAATGTACTTACTGAACATCTTCAACTGGCAAATTTAGAGGATATTCTGCATTTTCCTTCACTTTCAAGTTTGTGTACCATTACTATATCCTCCAATATCATATCTTGATATTAGAGTGGATTGATATATTTTAATATACTTACTGAATATCTTCTACTGGCAAATTTAGAGGATATTCTGCATTTTTCTTCACTTTCATTTCATTCCAGTAATCATTCAGCTTTTCTCCTAACGCTGCTATTGTCAGCCTAAAAAAGTAAATTAAAATCAATTTAAGGAAAAAAAGATAAAGTTCAAACCTTTCTCAAACACAGAGAAAGCACAAATGACCAAGTAAGGATCATGTGGACACTATAGGGGAAGGAAGATTGATGACTCCCAAAGGTACAGTTAGTAAAGAATGCTCTAATGGCAATTTTCTACAAGGACACTTTCAAGTTCCCAGAGCAGAGGTAGGATCATCTTTGAAGATATAAACAATAATATTTTGTGTCCTCTGTTGAGAAAGAATGTTGCAGACCAACTAGTGGGAGAACCACAGGCATTCTAAATTCCAACCCCAACCGATAAACTTACAAGCTTCAATTCAAATTAGAACTCAAACTTTTAGTTTATAAAAGTATGCAATCACCAGCAAGTGTATTTTAAAATAGCTTCTGCCCCACAATTAAGACTGCCACTTCTTCCCCAATAAGATATTAATAAAAAGACAATCAGTGGGATCTAAGGCCACACTTAAGCAATCATTTGAGTTAAGCACCTACTGTGACAGAACTATGCACACACAAGGTACAGTCAGTGTAAGTCTAAATTTAAAATAAAGCTTTCAAACATCAAGACTGCAAATTCTACACTGGCCTGTTATCTCCAACTAATTTTTTCTCCACTATCACATAGCATGGAAGTGTCCAAATGAGAATGAATCTTCCCTCCCAAACATATCCTCCCTTTGTCTTACTTTTTCAAGTCCTCTTCATCTCTTTCTCTCATCACCACTATTCCTCAATCCAAAAGACTGCACCCATTTGTGTTGAGAATATACCGAAGAGTGAAACTGCAGGGTCGTAGGGGTGGGCACTGATACTTGGTTTTACTCAATAATCTAACAGTTCTCAAAACTGATGGATTTTCATACCTACCAGCCATGTGCCGGGGCTCCAAATGCTCTATCTTGCAAACATCCTCTGTCTTACTTATTTTAAATAATTTTCCATTTTGCCCATTATGATCAATACTTTTTTTGCATCCTGTTTTAAAAATATGCTTAACTAAAGGTTTTGAAAATACTCTTGTTCCCACTTTGTTTTTGTCTTTCTCACATAGGTCTAAAATCCAACTGGTATCGATTTTTCACTTCATTTGAAGTAGGAGTCATATTATCCATACAAATGGCCAATTGACCCAGCATTTTTGGAAAGATGATCATTTTCCCACTATACTATGATGTAATCTTTGTCATAAATCAGGTCACCAAAAATATAAAAGTGGGGGGTTATTTCTGGCTTCTCTATTTCACTAGACAGCTTATCCTTTCATTAATACCACACTTAGTTACCGTAGCTTTACAAGGTTGGTATTAGTAGGTTAAGTTTTCTTGCTTTGTTGTTCTTGATTGTCTTAACTACCTTGGGTCTTCTGACTTTCCACATAAAGTTTAGAGTAAGCCTATTAGTCGTATTAACATCCACACAAACTGGCAGGGATTCTTTTTAAAAATTGGAATTGTATTTAATTATTTTAGAGAAAAACTGACATTTTATAAAATATTCAGCATTCCAATTTTTGAACCTGGTATGCCTACTTATTTGGGGCTTAAATTTCATAGTTTTCAGTGTATATGCTGCATATTTTATTTACTCCAAAGTATCTGATTTTTTTTGACACTTCATGACTTTTTCAAAATTTCATTTTCTAGTTTTTAGTTGTTGGTAAACACAAATACTATTGATTTCTGAATACTTCTTATCCAGCAACCCTAGAATACATACCATTTGACTTGGTTCCTTTAATTCTAAATTTGCAGATTATTTTGGACTTACTATATACTTAATACTATCTTGTACAGAAAAGTTTTATTTCTTCCTTTCCAACCCTTATAAACTTTTACTTCTTTTTCTTTCTTTATTATACTGATTATTTCCTCAAGAACAATGGTGGATAGTGGAAATCCTTATCTCATTTTCACCCATAAGGGGAAAGCTATTAATAATTCACCATTAGGAATGACGCTTGGTGTTTCTGTAAATGCTCTGTATTGCTAATATGCCCTTCTATTAATTATTTTGTGTTCTTTTTTTTTCCCCTAAATTACAAATGGGTGGGGTATCTGGGTTGCTCAGACTTTGGCTCAGATCACGATCTCAGGGTCGTGGGATCAAGCCCCACGGAGCCTGCTTCACATTCTCTCCCTCTCCCTCTGCTCCACCCTACCCACCCCACCCCCGCCCCACTCACTTGTGCGTGTGCTTTCTCTCAAATAAAATTACAAATGGGTGTTGTAATTTATCAAGTGCTTTTTCTGTACCTATGAAAAAAGTGGTTTTAATCTATTAATTATCCTTTTTACGTATTACTAGATGGCATTTGCTATTATTTTAATTAAAATTTTTATATATTGATCATGAGACATAAATTCCCTTTCTTTTAAGGGAAGTATTCACAAGTTCACTACCAAAGTTACATGCTCTCATAAAACCTTTAAGACAGTGTAAGACTGGTGCTACTTCCTTCTTAAATGTTTGAATTTAATATGTGGGAAGTTTTCTAAAAATTGATTTAAAGGAACGTGCCCATATCATCTAAGATGGTAAAAAATTGTTCATGCTATTCCTTTGATGTTCTTGGGTATGTCTCCTTTTCGTTTTTGATATTGATGATTTCTGTTTTCTCCTTCCCTCCCCCTTTATTGCCCTTTTACTAATCTTACCAAAGAACAAACTTTAGGCTTTTTGATTTTTTCAGTTATGAACTTATTGTCTCTCAGCTACAAATTCAGTCTTCTTTGCTCAGTTTTGTGATTTTCTGAAGGTTGGTCATGTAAACATTCATCATTTGGTAGCCTGAGGAATGCTGAACTGGATTAACAGGTAAATGAACCTGCTAGGTAACAGCAACACAAGTGTCCTTCAGCTTCTGGTATGTATGGTATATATGTATTATTATTATTATTATTATTATTATTATTATTATTATTATTTGGCAGGAGCCCACTGGCCCCCAGAGGAGCTCCAGCTGTGCTCTCTAGCCATGCTCTGCCCTCCAGCGGCCCACTACCTCCAGCAAGAGACCAGCTCCAGTGTGTCCACGTCCTTGGGCAAAGACAGGTCTCCTCTATAGAACAGCCTCAGCTCCCCCACAGCCTCTGGCAACAGGTCACATCTCCAGACCAGCACTGGCCAGGCCTTCTTTTTCTGGCAAGAAACTTGCAGGTAGCTTGTTCCTATGTTGTCATGATCACTACAAGATCTGAATCTCTGACTTGAGGGCCAGGGGGCCCTCTCCTAGTTCCTAGTTCTTTTTCTCAACCTTGAGGGAATAGTTAGTCTTTTATATCTGCTAGTTCTGGGCACCTACTATCTTCTTTTACCCTTTCTAGTAATCACCCTCTGCTATCCTAGTTAATAATTCCTTATACTAAATTATCCCTGTTCAACTAACAGGAGTAGCCTCTACCTCAAGAGTCAACCCTTTAGTGTATACTGATTTTCTGTATTATATGTGTTTCCTAATTCATCAATTTTGCTCTTATCTTTATTATTTTCTTTATTCTAATTTGTTGTATTTGTTCTTTATTTCAAAAAAGGGTCTATGACATTGTCTTTATAACCAATGTTCACATGACATTTGCATTCTATACCATCATATGTGCTCATCAGGGAAAATGTGCTGCCTTAATCTACAAGTAAAACGGATGGTCATATTCATTCTGTGACTTCTAACCACTCAAAAAATCATAGTATTTCTGTCTAAAGTACACAGACTAAATTACCTTCAAGTTCCCATCTATAAGCACAAAGTTTCATGATATTACACAATAAATGTTGACACCAATAGAGCAGGAACATCCTGTATTTTTACTATAAATCTCAGAAATACTTCATCAGTAAAGACAGGGGAAAACATATTTCTACTGGTGATGGAGTAGAATATAATTCCTAGGTTGGGAGAAGGTGGCTAAAGGTGTTTTCTATGCAAGCCTCTCACCTACCAATTTTCTTAAAGTTCTGTAATATAAAAAAACCCACAAGAAAAAAAAAATTCAGCTTAGCAAAAGAGATGAAAGTGTTTCCAAAATAAACTGTAAAAAGCCAGTAACTTAAACAGGTAACATACCTGTACTCATTAGTATAGTCAAAATCTTGTTTATTATGAGTTGGCTTTAGGAAATTACACTCTATAATTCCTACTACTCCAACACCCATATTGTTTGCCTGAAAAAGAAAATGAAATCAGTGTTTTAAATATAAGACATGATGCTCAAAATAATTACCCTTCCACAAAGACCTATAATTTATATGAAACATTTTCCTACATTTTATATCACTATTCTTATGAAATTTAAATCGAAAAATAGTGTCTGGTAGGTGTATTTTACTTTTCTAGAAGTTAATTCCTAAATATATTAGAGCCTTCCTCCAAAACTACTTCCACTGTTGTCAAATATCCACTTAGGTAAGTATTATCATCCCCAATTTTATACAAAAGAAAAAAGACCGGGGCTCCTGGGTGGCTCAGTGGGTTAAAGCCTCTGCCTTCGGCTCAGGTCGGGATCTCGGGATCCTGGGATCGACCCCGCATTGGGCTCTCTGCTCAGCGGGGAGCCTGCTTCCCCCTCTCTCTCTGCCTACTTGTGATCTCTCTCTCTGTCAAATAAATAAATAAAATCTTAAAAAAAAAAAAAAAAGAAAGCAAGAAAAAAGACCACCTCTATTGGGATGCCTTTCTTAGACAGTGGAAACCACAACTAACTCCTTTCTATATCCACAGTATTTAGCAAAGACTGTAGCAATAATAGTCCAAAAGTTTGCCAGATAAAAATTAAAATCATTTATCCAAAGTTACACATCCAGTTGCTATTGGTGATGAAGTGAAAAGCTAGGACAGTTGAATTCAAGTTATTTTTAAAATGCTGCTAACGGGCACCTGGGTGGATCAGTCAGTTAAGCATCTGCCTTCCGCTCACGTCATGATCCAGGGGTCCTGGGATCGAGTCCCACATCAGGCACTCTGCTCCGCAAGGAGTCTGCCTCTGCCTTTCTCTCTCTGTTTCTCACGAATAAATAAATAAAATCTTAAAAATAAATAAATAAATAAAACGCTGCTAGCTAAAATACTGAATTCAAAGTATGAGTCATATATTCATATTATCTATATGTGATTAACAAGTATATTTTGTTCGCAATTATAGTTGAGTCTACAAAAAGAAAAAAAGTGAAATTTTTCAGAAATATAGCTGAAACCATGCAGATCTAATCCCACTCTATAAAAACCATCAGTGGTTCCTCATCTCATACCATTAATAAACCACAATACCCTCCAATTTGTAGTTCTTGTTCACCTTTCAAACCTCATCTTCTCTCTCCCTCCCATCATTCTCCTGACTTAGTTGCATATGTCCCAGCACCGTTAGCTACTCCCTTAATGAGGTCACATTCTCCGAAGCCTCTTTTCCTTCCTTTGCAGAGATTTTTTTCTCTGCCTGGAAACCCTTGCCAGACTTTTCAACACAGTAACATCAACAGAGACTCATCGCAATCACCACTTTCTCCAAGCAGCTTTTTCTGATGCTCCCAACTTGTACCAGATTTTCCCCTCACCAGAGCTCTGACAGCATGCTCTGTATCTTATCATCTTCTTATTCTGAGCATCAAGCACGGCAAATCATACCAGGTATCTGACACTTATTTAGTAACTGTTTATTGAATCCACAGAATGCAAATACTATGCCCAGTCCATCACCTGGTAAAGAAAAACAATGTAAGAGTTGGCTGTAAAAGCCTATTTTTTACAAGGTCAACCTTAACCAGAAAGTATACACAATCCAAATTTAACTGGGTTGGAAAAATGGGCTGTGTATCTTAAGTCAGATTCATAAATGATTAAAGAAAAAAAAAATTTACATTCTGTTGCAGATACATTGTTTCTTCTGAATCCCAAAGCACTTGAGAAATAAGGCTTATTATCAAAAATGCATTTCCGATTACCAATGAAATTCCCAATAACTTTAATTATAGACTATTTATGATGAAAATTACTAGTCCAATTATAAATGAAAATTAGCATTTTAAATAAAAGTTACTGACACCTCATATCATGGCTGCCAAATTTCTGTATTTAGCTGTTGACTGAAATTAGTGGTTACCAAGAAGAGCCCAAGAAAGTTTGCTTACTTTTGAGGAAATGCTATATTCTGGGCTCATGCCATGTAAAATATGTAACAGAGTTACAACCCCTACTGAATAATATTCAAGATAAACCCACACTAGCATACTGTGTAGAGCTCACATCATTCTACAAAGAACTTAGAATGAAATAAGATGAATAGAAAATGAAAATCATAAGCTTGGAAAACAAGATATGCTTAGGCTTAGTACCTTTAACAAACTTGATTTTCAGAATTTATCACTTAATTCTTAACACATATACTCCAAAAAATCTTTCTGTGAAAACATGTAAAGGATAAACAGACTAGCATAGTGGGCAATGTTCATCATCCTAAACTGAATTCTACAGCAATGGAAGTGGTTTAGGAGGAAGGCTCTAATTTATTTAGGAATTAACTCCAAAGAAGTAAATCACCTGTATGATCCTATTTTTCTGGCTATTGAATCAGGACTAAATAAAGCTAACCAATTTCATCCCAGAAATAATCAGAGATCCATATCCAAATGCAGTCAAAAGGTCTGCATCTGGATCTAAGAACCATACTCATTTTAGGTCTAGAGCAAGTTACTTAACTTCTTAGCCCCCATCTCCTCCTCTGTAAAACAGAGATAAAATATTCTATCCCCCTCGTAAGATTATTTGGACCAAATGGGAAATTAATATAAAAGTATTTTAAGTTCAAGAGGATTATACCAACATTATTAAACACAATGACATTTAAAAGTCATTAGGCAAAGTTTATTTCATTTGACCCAATAACATATTTTAACTTTTATAAAAGATACAGACATTTCAAATATAAAGCTTACCCTTAACTGACATCCAACTTTTTCATAAGCTTTGATGAGTCTATTTCTGTGATACATCATTATCCCATAATGGTCTTTATTTCTGCAGTTGAATCCAAAAGTAATTCTCACCGTTTTAGTCTTAAATATTAAGGAAAATTCTGAACACGCTATCTCACTCCCCTCAAATTATCCTTTCCAAGTCATTTTTTTAATGAATCCAAAAGTGTATAAGAAAAGGCAAAGCTGGGGGCACCAGAGTGGCTCAGTGGGTTAAAGCCTCTGCCTTCGGCTCAGGTCATGATCTCAGGGTCCTGGGATCGAGCCCCGCATCGGGCTCTCTGCTCAGCAGGGAGCCTGCTTCCCTCTCTCTCTGCCTACTTGTGATCTCTCTCTCTCGCTTTCCAATAAATAACTATAATCTTTAAAAAAAAAGAAGAAAGAAAGAAAGAAAAGGCAAAGCTGGAAAGGATTAGATTCCTTATCAGGATAGAAGGAGAATGGGGGAAGAGAAATACGCTTTAGAAATGTATCTTCATAGAGCATCATAAAAAGGAAAATAAAGGACACCTGGGTTGCTCAGTGGGTTAAGCACTGCCTTTGGCTCAGGTCGTGATCCCAGAGTCCTGGGATCGAGTCCTACATTGGGCTCTTTGTTCAGCAGGGAGCCTGCTTCTCCCTCTGCCTGCTGCTCCTTCTGTTAGTGCCCTCCCACCCTCCCCGCACCTGACAAATAAATCTTAAAAAAAAAAAAAAGAAAAAGAAAGGATACTAAAAATTTGGGTCGATAAACATCACGTTCGATGTAGGCTAGACTCTTTGAAACCAGCTGTGTCTTCACTTTCTGTCCACGTAAGATGATCTGCATTCTTGGCTTTAGGTATAATATACTGCAGTAAGCCTGCAAAGACACACAACGATATCTGTCCTTTCCAAATAATTACCTACAAATTTGTTCAACATTATTGATAAGTGTATAAAGAAACCTACCACTTTGCTTTGATAAAGACCCATGAACTCTTCAACAATATAGACTATTAAAGCTGTTATTAGTTAACATTTGATTGCTTTCTTTAAATATAAACTCAATATACTATAGCCAGAAAAATGGTTTGCAGAAAACAATCTACTGACCTATATATTGTTATGTTATAAATAAAACTTTTTAAAAAGTTACAAAACAGCATATGTGATATTTCATTTTGATTTTTAAAAAATGTACATATGGGGCGCCTGGATGGCTCAGTGGGTTAAAGCCTCTGCCTTCAGCTCAGGTCATGATCTCAGGGTCCTGGAATCGAGCCCCGCATCGGGCTCTCTGCTCAGCGGGGAGACTGTTTCCCCCTCTCTCTGCCTGCCTCTGCCTGCTTGTGATCTGTCAAATAAATAAATAAAATCTTAAAAAAAAAAATGACAAGCAAAATCTAATATAGACAAAAAGGTCTACTGTACACCTGAAAAAGAAAATAGCATAAGTAATACACCAACACTTAAGTAGACAAGCTTAGTATTTTTGAAAAATTGAACTGTAACAATCAGTGCTAATCTAAATGTGTTTTCAATTCTTAATATATGAAAGTTTAGATACTGGAATGCCTGGGTGGCTTAGTCAATTAAGCAGCCGACTCTTGATTTTGGCTCAGGTCATGCTCTCAGGGTCCGGGGATTGAGGCCTGCATCAGCTCTGCGCTCAGCAAGAGTCTGCTTGAGATTCCCACCCTTCTCTCTCCCTCTCCCCCTGCTCACACATATGCTCTCTAAAATAAATAAATCTTTAAAAAAGGAAAAAAAAAAGTTTAGATACTTTACAATCTTGACCGAAGTCTGTATCCTAGAACATGTAAAAAAAAAAAATAAGCAGTTCTATGCCTGCCTCCAAGCCCTCATATATCTCTAAAGAAATGAATAACACAAGGACAGATGAAAGGTTCAACACAAAACTAAAATTGGAACATTTCTTTTCATTTTCTGATACCTAAGTTAGTGGTGTTTTGTCACTTATAAAATTTATTAATGATATTTTAAAACATTTTATTTCATGGTATATGAAATCCACGCCACCTGCTCTGACTGCCTCTGGACCTGTTTCATAATTGAGCAAGATTTTCTTAACAACTAGGACATACTTCAATAACGTTTTGGGGTATATAACTGTTAGGGTCCCAGAAAGTTGTAAATGTGTAAATGTCACAAGTATCCTCAGCTTGGGGTTATGGAATCATCTCAGCACAAAAAATAAAGGGAAGTTAGTACTATATGTCTTATCATAGTGACTAAGAAACAGTATTCTTATTATCCTATCAACATTTTAAACAGTATTAATTTCTTCGCTCTTGAAAACATTTATTTCTAAGGTCAAATGTCAGAGATATTTATCACAAAACTGTATTAATGTGTGTGATTTCTAGTCTATAATTTATTTGCTTTAGGATGTAAATTAAAGTATGTGCTCTAAAATATTTTAAACTAAAAAAGAAAGAAACACTGAATTTGGTGTTTTTTCCTGAATTAATCAATATGGCTACTATAGGACATACTGATTATATTCCTAAGGCAAATAATCTAACCACACAATGAAAGAACTACAAGTGCTGTTAGACCTGATGACTTTACAATTAAAAAACTGTTTCTGAGCAAATAAAACAATCAGGGGGCTCATGTAAAGTTAAATAAATTGGTTCCTGTCTGAGATACTTTTACTTAGAGATCACTTATAGCATTTATAACACAAGTGGATAACATAATTTCCATTATTTGATGATTTTCTTGTGTCCAGAAAAAGAGCTGAATACATACCCTCAGGGAATAGTCACTTTCAGGAGCAATTTGGTCCATCCTTTCTTGCTTCTTGTACCCTTTCTTCCCTGTTGTCTCATCTAAATCTTCAGGAATTCTGATGTCATATTTATCCTTATCAAAATCAAACTCTGTTGCATTTTTGTAGCTATAAAAATAATTTTTTGAAAGAGCTAAATTTTAACTTCACAGCAAGATAAGCAAATAATTAAAACAAAACACCTACCCATCCTGGTTGGGGTAAGGGGGAGACGAAAGCAAGGGAAAAACAAAAGAAAAGAAATCCAGGAAGATGCAGGAAAACTGTATACATTCACACACTGGTTGCGGGAAGTCAGATGGTAGAGCCACTTTGAAAAACATTCTGGGGGCGCCTGGGTGGCTCAGTGTGTTAAAGCCTCTGCCTTCGGCTCAGGTCATGATCTCAGGGTCCTGGGATGGAGCCCCGTGTCGGGCTCTCTGCTCTGCAGGGAGCCTGCTTCCCCCTCTCTCTCTGCCTGCCTCTCTGCCTACTTGTGATCTCTCTCTCTGTCAAATAAATAAATAAAATCTTTAAAAAAAAAAAAGAAAGAAAGAAAAACATTCTGACAGTTTCTTAAAAAACGAAACAGGCAACTACCATATGACCCAGCAATTACACTCTTGGGCATTAATCTTAGTAAAGGGAAGATTATATTTCCAGAAAAACCTGTACACAAATGTTTACAGCTTCATTTGCAGTAACTCAAAATGATAAAAATCCAGATGTGCTTTAACTGGTGAACGGTTAAACACACGATGGTCCATCCATACAATACTACTCAGCAAGGACAAGGAAGCAAACTGCTGACACACACAAGAACCCAGGTGAATCTCCAGAGAAATATGATGAATGAAAAAAGCCAATCCCAAAAGCTTTCACACTGTAGGATTCTATTCGTATAACATTCTTAAAATGCTGAAGTTACAGAAATGGAGAGCATGTTAGAGATGGTCAGGGATTAGGAAGGAGTGGGTGTGGATATAAAAGGCCAAAACAAGGGATCGCGGCTGATGAAAATGTCTCTTGACTCTATCAATGTTGATATCAACACTACAGTACTACAGTTTTGCAAGACGCTGCCACTAGGGGAACTGGATAAAGGATACATGAGATTTGTGTACACAAATCTACAGGTATCTCAAAATAAAAAGTGTAAATTTTAAAAAGAGGGGAGCGAGGATGGAAGGGCTTGACACCAAAGCAAGAAAAAAAAGGGAGTATAGATCAGAAAAGATTTAAAGTATTCTAGGCTTACCACTCAATTTGTGCTTTATTCCTATCATTCTACGTGTCTAAATATCTCAACATTATACATTCATCCTAAGTTTTTAAAAAACCTTATTTGCAAATGATTTTATCCTCACAAGGACAAAGGACTACAGCCTTTAGCAACACAGGTCTCATCCGCCTTACTTTTCTCACCAGTTGTTAAATTATGCTTAGCTTTAAGTAACGGATAAAGATTTCTCTTCCTAACTTACACAAGTTAGGGCTTATTAGCTGGGACATTTTCTTCCCTTTTCTTTTTGAGGAGGGGTAGAATAACAGAAAGTGAGAATTGAGCTCTAAGGATACTGAATGGCAGGGCTAGGAAATTTAGTTTTAATAATATGAAATTATCTCGAATTGAAGCCAAAGTGGCTTCAATAAAACACTCTTGAAAAAGACAAATCGTTACCTATGCCAAAAAATGAGTACCTTCCAATGTATTTCTACTCTTGTGACAATGGATAAATGTAATAAAACCATTCCTGCACAAGCAATTTCCTTCCCAAATGAGAAACCACTCGCTGAGTTCTACATTTACCTTCTAAGGTTCCAAATGATGATCCTCGTCCCCTTCTTACCCATAATAGCATCAAGTTCTGCCAGTAATTTCTGTTCCGTAGAAAACAGAGAATGTTCCAGAATCGCTGCAAGGCTTGCTTTTGATTCTGCTAAATTTATCATCTGTCGTATATCTTAAGTTAAAGACTTAGACCAACAACATATTTTTTATGATTGCAATATGGAAACTTAAACAGTAACAGATAA
Source organism: Potos flavus (assembly GCA_028534135.1). Classification (NCBI taxonomy): domain Eukaryota; kingdom Metazoa; phylum Chordata; class Mammalia; order Carnivora; family Procyonidae; genus Potos; species Potos flavus. The sequence goes on along the minus strand of CM052898.1, from coordinate 185,315,741 downwards.
CTTTTTCCTAAATTAATTTATTAGTTTTAAAACTGCAGTTTGATTTCAGATGAACACCAAGGAAGATGAAGTATGAGCAAGTTTATTATGATTCCCAATTTAATGGTTCCTAATATCTGAAGTGTTTAGAAAAACACAGAAGACGTTTTCCTAAAGATACCTTGCTTTTCATGGGCTTAGGGAAAATTTCAAGGCAGACCACACATCTTTTTAGACATAATACAACTGAAATAAAGGGGAGAGCTACAGGAAGCTGAACACAGAATGCAACCACCTTATGTTAAGGGTTTCCATGGCACAATTTCAACAGAAGAGAGAAAGGGATAAAGGCTTAGCCACAGATGTAAGAGGCAATGAGTAGGAGCAAGAACCATCATGGAAAACATTAAATAACGAGAATCTAGAGGAGGGCAAAAGGAAGGAATGGTCCAGAGTATTTCTTCAGAGCCTCTCCACAGTTTCTATTTCAAAATCAAAAGGATATGGTGTTTGTTGAACGCCACTATTGGGACAACAACATGTTCTGCTTTTATGACTTCCAAGTAGGTCTGGGACAAGAAGCCCACACTCATGCTTTCTCCATTTTTGGTAAACACAATTGCATCTTTACCCAAACGCATAGAACCTGACTTGAAGCCATTCCCATACAATCCAACTGGGACATGACCATTCATGGTAACTTTGTCACTGAAGCCAAAGCTAAAGAGGAAAAAAAAAAAAAAAGGTTTTAAAAATATGTATAATCTTCATTTTTTTAAATTCAAAAATTCTAATATCAAGTAAAAAGCCTAGGTATAAATGTTAGCTTCATCCTCTCTAGTTGCATAATCTTAGGCATATTACTTTTAATTTTGACATATTTCCCCATTCCTGAAATGAAAACTAAATCTTCATTGTAGGGTATAAGAATTACACACTAAAACAGGAGCTCATTGCCTGGTGCATCCTGTCAAAACAACTAAGTTCTCATTTGGGCTCCTGGGACCCTTGAGATTTCACCCATGAAATTTCTTCTAAATGTGAACAACTCCCTTGATCTCAGCAAGCCTACTATAGTATGATTACTAACAGCATTGACTGGAATTTCTGGTAGAATAACAAGTATTTAAGGGACAGTAGAAAGGGCTCTGCTGCCACATTTTCTCTACCCTGTATCTGTATTAGGTACCTTGGTTTCCTTTTCAGGCACATTTGGCTTCATACTGCCATCCTACTCCGTGACACTAGAGCCCAAGGCTTTACGACTATTTTATCTTGCTTCCTTCCTTATCCTCTGAATCCCTTTAAAATGACTTCTCACCAAAAGCGGCATTTTACTGGAGATACTGGTTAAAACTAATTAACACTAGAGTATAAATAACTGCTATCAGTGCACTACAACTGTAAAGGAATGGTGGAATTTTAGATAAGTCAGACATGAGGGGGCGAAAATGGCGGGGACTGTCTAATAATCAAATAGTAGTAGAAAATGATGGGAAGACTTAAGGGAACAGAGTGGGCTGTGGGTATAGCATATCATGTTTAAAAAAACAAAAAGTATGGGCAATAAGTATGACACACGAAACCCCTGAACTGGGTAAAAGCAATGTTTTTAAGAAATGTGACACTTTTGGGGCGCCTGGGTGGCTCAGTCAGTTAAGCAGCTGCCTTCGACTCAGGTCCAAGCCCCATGCAGGGCTCCCTGTTCAGTGGGGAGCCTGCCTCTCCCTCTCCCTCTATCCTTCACCCTGCTCGGGCTCTCTCTCTCTAATAAATAAAATTAAAAAAAAAAAAAGAAAAGAAATGTGGCACTTCTACATACCTTAGCATTTTATGTAACTTATCTGAAGTCATGCCATTCCCATTATCAGTGAATGTCAAGCATATATGGTCATTTATCACTGTTTTGTCAATCCATATCTGTTTAGCATTCACATCAGGATCATAAGCATTATCTGGAAAACAAAAGTTTTGAGAAATTTTGATTTTGCATTTTAAAGAGCAATTTGTTCATACAATCCTTTATCAAGCAACATATTTTTTAAAAATTGAAATGTTTAGGAACCCCTAAGATTGGAAAACATGAAACTAAACTGTATCTTGCTATACATCATTCACTGATCATTACAGAATTAGCCCTTTCCAAAGCCCTCCATTTGTCACACTAGTACCCACTATACTGAAAAAGTACAAACAAGAAGAATGACTGTACCAAAGAGATGATCAAGACAGGGAGGTTTTCTTCTGCCCAAAGAACCAGCCTGGCTATCGAGAGAAAGAAACTGAGAGCTGAGTGTCAACCAGCAGTCCACTGAGTGAATGCAATGCAGTGACTGAATAAACGAGAAAGCAGTCATGTTTTCTGCTAAGCTGGATACATAGATGAAGGTTTACCTTCTACACAGTTCTTCAAATTGTGGCCCTTTCCAATCTAACCAAAGTTTCTGGTGGCTTTTACATTACAGAGAAATGGGATCTCTGTACAGATCCCCATGTAACACTCTTGTTTAGCTTCCTTGTTTGTCTCAGAATAGGTAAATAGGAAGGAACACATTAAAGAAAAAAAAAACCCACAAAAAATGAAAAAAATATCAAAAGAAGCAGCAAATAACATTGGCTTGTGAACTAAGTTCTACTTGAATATCCTTAACTGACTAAAAATACTTGCTGAGGTATATTTTGAAGTCTTTTATGATTAAACATAAATAATGGTTCTCAAACTATCCTTCCATAAGGCAGCCTAGAATTAAAATCATCTTTTTAATCAACCACTTCTGGGAAAATGGTGTTTCACTTAAATTTGATACAGCACAAAGAGCACCATGACTTTCAGCTGCTTTAACCCAAAGCCAGACAATCACTATACACGAATGAACGATCCCAACTTGGGTGGCTCCTCTGGGTTGCCATAAAAAAAGAATGGCTCTGAAGAGCTGCAGTGTTATATTCACTTACGGGTTTTTAAAAAACCAGCTGAACAGCACATATTGCTGGGAGACTTTGGAAAATCTAACCATGCGAAAGAAAAGAAGGGTGCTCAAAAGTTCCTCCTTTTTTTCCTCTTAAACATCTAAGATAGAACCCTTTCTTGACAAAGAATCTAAAGTATTTCTAAGGATTCCCAAGAATATACTTTCCTTTATTACGTGTTTCTCAAACACGTGCTTAAAAAAAAAAATTAGGGGCACCTGGGCGCCTCAGTCGGTTAAGCGGCTGACTCTTGGCTCAGGTCAAGATCTTGAGTCCTGGCCTTGAACTCCACCTCTGGCTCCGGGCTCAGCGGGGAGTCCGCTCAGCGGGGAGTGTCCGTTTCCTCTCTCTCTGGCCCTCCCGCTGCTCTCTCTCAAATAAGTAAGTCTTAAAAAAAAAAATTCACATGCCAGAGGGAGAAAAATCATGACCCATAATGCAAATCTGAGCACAACCTTGCCTCTTCTCATGTTCACTGAAACACTATTAAAATACAATTCTATATCTAATCATTCTATTGGAGGAAACAAAAATGTATCACAAATCTAATATAACATTAATCCTCCTACTTGCTAACATCAGAAAAACAAATCGACTGTTATATGCACTTTCCAGCTATTAAAAAACACAATTCTTCTCTCTCTGACAAATAAATAAATAAAATCTTTAAAAAACACAATTCCCATTTTTTGCAATAGATCAATTTCTTTTATAATCAGAATAGAACTATTTTCAACATAAATGTTTTATGAATTTAGCAAAATACTTTAATAGTACAGAGAAGGCTGAGCAGTAATTAATTTGACATCCACTTGAATAGCTGTTATGCTAGATAACCTTTACCGATGGTATCACTCAAAATACATGTTTTATTAAACAGCACATTTGCACATTATTTTTCAATGAAAAGTTTTTTAAAACTTCAACTGCAAGCAACAGATTATACATGAAAAGTCAATTTTACATACCTATTAATTCAGCAACTGCACTGAATGGCCAAGTGTGACTAGTAGAATTTGTATGTAAAAACTTCGGGCAAAGCTGAAACAAACCAATGATTCACGTAAATTAATTCAAGTCTTACTTTTGAGAACAGAAACCAATATAATTTTCTGTCCCTGTGTTAAACAACACTGGGGCACCTGGCTGGCTCAGTTGGTAGAGCCTGCGACTCTTCATCTCGAGATTGTGAGTTTAAGCCCCACGTTGGGTGTGGACATTACTTTAAAATCTTTAAAAGAAATAAAAATAATAAAAATAAAATAAACAACACTGAGACCAAGCAAAAATAATAGCTGCTTGCTTCAGGATATACCTGGAAGATATAACCTCAAAGGTAAGGTTCTTGAAATCAACTAAATAGTTTAGTCATCAGCACCTGCTTCAAAACTCTTGCCTCCTTGGGTTCACCAATCCAAAGCCATGATATCATAAACTATCCAATCAGAAAGTTACCCAGCTTGCAAGGCCTACCTCAAAATTATTGAGACACTAAGATTTTTGCCACGGGGGTGTTTTTTCCTGAGCGCATTAGGCTTAATAAACTTACCTTTGCTTATTAATCAACAGGCTTTTCTAGTGGTCTCTTGGAATGTCAGTATTTGATACTTTTTATATTATTTACTCCAAGTTCATTATAATTAAACCTTGGCAATAGAGTGATATACATCTATCAACCCTTTCCCCAAAGTCAAATAAAAGTTCAAATCCAAGGATTTTAGGTCTGATTTTATTCACAGTAATACAGTATGAAAGACTATGCCAATCAACCTCATGCTATAGGGAACTCCCTAAATTCCTCAGTAATATAGATATCAAATGTATAAAAATGTATAAGTAGCCTTCAAAGGCTGAGGCTTGAAAATTTCCATTAAAGACAATTTCCATGCAATGGGGATTTTGTGTTCATTTTTAACAGATTATCCTATATTTAAGGAAAAAAAGAGAGGAGGCCATTTTAAGTATTTAATGTGAAGAGCCCTGGAAATGGGATGAAATAATAAATGAAACCAACTGTGTTTGTAGTGCTCAGCTGCTGCCACAAGGTGTCAGAAAGAGGTCTATTTTTCCTCTGTCCACATTTGGTTTTAGACAATTCCCAAGCATTCATTCACCCTTAGACTGAAGTGCACATGTGAGAAATTAAATTCATAGAAGAGCGGTATTCAAACTGGAGTATGGCACACATTTATGTAATATGAAGTAATTCAGCCTTTCTACAGCGTACGTTACAAAGAGTTTTTTAATAACAATCAATTTCCAGGGCGCCTGGGTGGCCCAGTGGGTTAAAGCCTCTGCCTTCGGCTCAGGTCATGATCTCGGGGTCCTGGGATCGAGCCCCGCATCGGGCTCTCTGCTCAGAGGGGAGCCTGCTTCCCCCCTCTCTCTCTGCCTGCCTCTCTGCCTACTTGTGTTCTCTCTCTCTGTAAAATAAATAAAATCTTTAAAAAAAAAAATCAATTTCCAGATCTTGCATCTTGCACAAAAGTCCTTTCTCAAATTAATCTACCTGAGACAGTGCCAGGAGTCAGCCGTCAGGAGGCTCTTTATGTCCCAGCTGCCTGCCTTTGCATAATTATTACACTACCATTTATAGAATGGCATACTCCTCACCTGTACAAATTTTACAATGGGGCATGGCTTTGGAGGGTGAAACTTCTGGCTACCAAAGGAGAAGATACCCTTAGAATATCTGTCTTTGCTCTAAATTATGCATTTCTGTTAGGTGTGAAATCTGGAATTGGAAATGGGTATTTTGAATTTTAGATGTATTGGCAGAATGTGGTACTGGGAATATCAATTTTCATTTAATGTCTTCATCCTATATATCAATTCCAAGTTGACATGGTACACACTGTTCTTGAGTAAGAACCCCGGAAGAGCAAAGCAAAGAAGGCATCAGTAAGAAATAACTGAATGATAAACAGTGGCTTTTTCAACTATCCTGAATTCTCATCTCTAGAATATGCCACTAGCTGTGGAGGGAAAAAAAACGCCCTTGAATGGCCAAGCAGTAATACACAGACACATATACAGACACACAAACACATACACGCAAAGCAGAGTATGTTTAACTAGGTGTGTGACCTTGAGCAAGAAGCTTAAGCTCTGTGCCTCAAGTTCTGTCATCTATAAAAATGAGGATGATAATCCTATCAGCTTACCAGGGTATTAAGAATATTAAATAAGTTAATATTTGTAAATGCTGAGAAAACCAACCAGAACATAATAAGCACTGTGTGTGTGCTTAAGTATTCCTTAAAGGCACAACTGAACTCATATAAAAATAAAAATTAAGGAAGGGGAGACCTGGGTGGCTCAGTCAATTGAGCATCTGCCTTTGTTTGGCTCAGATTATGATCCCAGAGTTCCAGAAGGAGCAGCATCAGGCTCCCTGCTCAGCAGGAGTCTGCTTCTCCCTCTCTCTCTGCTCCTAACCCCAGTTGTGCGTGCTCTTTCTCTCTCACTCTCTCTCTCAAATAAATAAATAATCTTAAAAATAATTTAAAAAGGAAAATCTTTAAGGGCTTTGAGTAAAGAAAGAATTAACAAAAATAAGATTTGAAAATAAGGATGCAATGAGTGAGGTGCTTAAATGGAATACAAAGGTTTGTTTTGTTGTTGTTTTGTTTTTTAAAAGGTTTTGGTTTAAAAAAAAAAAAGGTTTTGGTTTAAAGGTGACTCAGGGATAGGAGATTTGGAAGTAACTGCCCCTCCTCACACCTCAATAAGAACTTGGGGGCAGCAGGAATCTAAGGGAAAGTTTGTCTGTTTTGGTCTAGATGCTTAAAAAAAAAAAAAATAGTGTAACAGGAAGCTCTGTAAAAAAGGGCATGCCTTCACTTGGGTTAAGCTGTATCAATTTATATAACCTGCAGAAACACTATGGAGATCACAGCCTCAACCAGAGGGCACAGGATTCCCCTTGGTCATTATTTGGGAGAATATTTGAGTACAAAATCTAAATAAGGTAACAATCATTTAAGGGAACAATCCACCAGGAGAAAATGTTAGCAGACAAGATACAGTAGCATTAGACATCACTTCCCACCCCCAAACATTAGGAAACACATACACAAAAATGAGATGCCCTGAAGACTACACAAATTTTTTAAAGAATTAATATAACTTTTAGAATCAACAAATAGTCACACATTTTAAAGATTTTATTTATTTATTTACAGAGAGAGAGAGCGCGAGAGAGGGAATACAAGCAGGGGGAGTGGGAGAGGGAGAAGCAGGCTTCCCACCGAGCAGGGAGCCAGATGCGGGGCTCAATCCCAGGATCCTGAGATCATGACCCCAGCCGAAGGCAGACATTTAATGACTGAGCCACCCAGGCGCCCCTAGTCACACATTTTAAAAATCAGTTAAATATAAAACTTTTTTTGGAAGCCTGAACACATGGTGTGTTTACCTGTGCTCCCGCCTGAAACTGCTTTCTAATGAAGGGGGGGAAAAAGAGGAACCCAGGAGAACAAAAGCAATCAGAGAAGTGATGGATAATAGTAGATAAAGTAGTCAGTAGTTTGGAAACTGGAAAGCACAGATAGTGACAACTGATTCAAAAGCCTGTAAAGAGCTGAGTCTGAAACCTGTAAAAAGATGGGAAACCAAACAAGAAGCAGACCAGGAACCTTGGCAGAACTCCAGAAAGCCTTAGGAATTAGATTTTTGTGCCTCCAAAGTCAAAGGTACTAGAGGTTGTATGAAAACAAGAGTTTCAAAGTCTTTAAAGAAGCAGTAAAGATCCCCCCCACCCCTCATTCCTTCTTTCACCCTGCAACTACTCTAAGCAAGCAGGAAGAAAACTGGAGGTCTGTTCTCTGGAGAAAGTGATGATGGCAGGCTCAGGGACAACGAAAACAGGTGGGTTAAAAGCAAGTCAGCAAACAGCCCAGAAATAAACCATCACATATATGGTCAAATGATTTTCCACAAGGGTGGAAAGACCATTCAATAGGAAAAAGTCTCTTCAATAAATAGTGCTGGGAAAGCTAGATATCCTTATGTAAAAGACTCAAGTTGTACTCTTACCTCACACCATGTAGAGAAAAAAAAGGGACACCTTAAAATGGATCAAAGATCTAACATAAAGAATTAAAACTATAAAACTCTTAGAAGAAAGCATAGGGGAAAAGTTTCATGACACTGGATTTGACAGTGATTTCTTGGATATGACACCAAAAGTACAGGAAACAAAAAAAAATCAATTGTACTGTATCAAAATTTAAAACTTCTACACATTAAAGGATACAACTGGGACGCCTGAGTGGCTCAGTTAGTTGGTCCTCTGCCTTTGGCTCAGGTCATGATCCCAGGGTCCCTGGATCAAGTCACGTGTCAGAATCAGACTCCCTGCTCAGTACGGAGTCTGCTTCTCCTTCTCCCTCTGTCCCCCCTCACCCCGCTCCTGGTCACTCTCTCTCAAATAAATAGGTAAATAAACAAAATCTTTTTTAAAAATAAAGGATACAATTATTAGAATGAGAAAGCAATCTATAGAATGGGAAAAAACATCTGCAAATCAAGTATCTGATAAGAGGTTAATATCCAGAACACATAAAGAACTCCTACACAAATCAACAAAAAGACTAAAAACCTAATTAAATAGTAGGCAAAGGACTTGGCTATTTCTCCAAGGATTGTATACAAATGGCCACTAACACAAGAAAAGATGCTGAACATCACTAATCATTAGGGATATAAAAATCAAAACCACAATGAGATACCACCTCATACTTATTAGCATGGTACTCTAAAATTAAACACAGAATTGCTATATGATCCAGCAATTCCACTGCTGGGTACATACTGAGAAGAAATGGAAGCAGGATCTTGAAGAGATTATTTGTACACCCTGTTCATAGCAGCATTATTCACAATAGCCAAAAGGTGGAAGCCACATAAATATCCATCAGCAAATGGAAAAACAAAATGTGGTATGTTCATACAAAGGAACAGTATTCGGCCTCAAAAGGAAAAGATCCCTTGACAAATGCTACAACTGGATGAACCACCCTGAGAACATTATGCTAAGTGAAATAAGCCAGTCACAAAAAGACAAATAATTCATGATTACACTTATATGAGATACATATCTACAGTACCCAAATTCACAGAAAGCAGAATGGTGGTTGCTAGGGGCTGTGGGAAGGGAGAATGGAAAATTATTTTTTAATAGGTACAGAGTTTTAGTTTTGCAAGATGAAAAGAGTTCTGGAGACTGTACAACAATATGAATGTATTTAACAATACTGACTTAAATACTTAAAAATGGTCAAGATGGTAAATTTTATGTTAAGTGTATTTTACCACAATAACAAACAAAGAGATAAATACCAAGTCAGCAAACTGAACATCGTGATACTCCCATTTCCTTTTCCCAGCTGAGCTTTCAGGAGATCTAGCAGCCAGAATTATATATGCCATGGCAAGAGACTAGATGCAGAATTCCTCTCTGGAAAACCGAATGATTTCTAAAAGTTCCATCTGCTTCTTTTACAGTTGTGCCAGGCCTTTCTGGATAGCATCTTCTTTTTGTTGTTCCCACTTTTTAAGAATTACTTAAATTTTTTTTATTTTTTTAAGTTTTTATTTAGATTCCAATTAGTTAGCATACTGTGCAATATTAGTTTCAGGTGTACAATATAGTGATTCAACACTTCCATAGAACATCCGGTGCTCATCGCAAATTTTTATGTTACTTTAAACAAACCTATTTTATTTTCAAACACTTCCAGTCTTTAGGCTCTTACAAATACTGACATAGGGTGCCCCCAACAAAACATAACTGATTCCTACCTATCTGATCACCCAACACTAAAGCCCACCAAAGGAGCTCTACTCATATATGTCCAGTCAGCTGTGTGTCTTTCTTGGAAATGTAAGCAGGTTAACCATCTCCAGACACTTGAGACTGTAAAATTGGAAGTCAAAAAACACAAAGAAAAAGGAAGAAAGTAGCGGCAATGCAGTGAGCCAAAGAAAAGTTCAAGAATACTTTAATCAATATACCCAGCGATAACACGTATTTTGTCCAGGGTAGATGATTGCTTGATCGATGAGATAATATATATGTAATATATTATATATATCATATATAATTCTTATTACATATAATATATAATAAAATATCATTTATAATTTAATTTATAATAATATAAAATGTAATTTAATTATATATATAATTTATGTGTAATTTACATTATATATGTTATATGTATTATACATATATATAATAAGTAGGCTCCATACCCAATGTGGGCCTTTAACTCATGACCCTGAGATCAATAGTTGTATACTCCATTGACTGAGCCAGCCAGGCACCCCTGTCCAGGGAAGATTTTAAAAAGACATTCAGACGGGCACCCAGGTGGTACAGTTGGTTAAGTGTCTGACTCTTGGTTTCCACGCAGGTCCTAATCTCCGAGTCTGCTTCAGATTCTCACACTCTCTCCCTCTCCCCCTCCTCCCTGCTGTGTGTGCACACTCGCTCTCTCTCAAATAAATAAATAATCTTTTAAAAAAGATATATAATCATATATAATCAATATAATTATTAATTATAATAGTTAAATAAATAGTAAGAGAAAGGTAGGAGAACAAATAGAGGAAATCTCACAGAAAAGAAACGAGTAGGAAAACAGGAGACAAAAGAAAACTGAGAAACAGAGGGAAGGAATATGTCAAATAAATGAGAAAACTTTACAGATTATTAAGAACTTGAATTTCCAGGACTCTATTACAATAAAGCATGCTTTTAAATTTCTAAAATAAATAAATAAATCATTCCTAATTTAGAATTACAAATCCAGCTAAATAATATATAAAGAGCAAGCAATGGTAGCATAAACATATTTCCAAGAAGTGACATAGAATTTTTTTCTTCCCATGTACTCTGTTCTCAGAAGCTATACCTGTTTTTGGAAGGATGGATGGCCTCCACCACTACCAGGAACAAAAACAGCAAATATTTACTGAGTGCTTATGCATGCACAGACCTTTTATATATATTTGTTCCTTTAATGTTTAAAACCACCCTTTGAGGTGCCTCCCCATCCTTCAGATTGGAAACTCAGGTACAGAGAGTAAGTAATTTGCCAAGGTTATATATCCAGTTGTCAGTCAGGATTTGAACCCAGGCAGGTGGGCTCCAGAGCCCATGCTCTGAGTTACTAATTTACTGTGCCTGCCAAGGGAGTAAACTCCAAAAGAGGAATATGTGGGATGGAGACACAGCGAAAGGGGAAGGAAACTTCCAGAAAGATGATAAAGGGAAGTCCCCAAAACACAAGTAAGCCAACAAAACTGACAAAATATTGGGTGTGCTTGAGCACATCTGGAAAAGATTTTCCAGTTCTGTGAAAGTTTGGATAAAACAGCAAATATAAGCAAACAAAATACAATTATCAACTTCAGAAAAACAAAAAGCTGACAACAAAGAAAACGCAACCATAGTTCTGGTTGGCTCATTTGTGAATAATAGTAGGAGTGATAAATCGTACAGTAATTCAACAAAAAAGAGATAAATGCATTGGAAGGATGGGAGGATGTGAAGAGTGTGTACATGTCAGTTAAATCCACAGCAGGACTACTGGAAAACAACAAAATGGTACCAGCATTTTACTTAAAGATAGGAAAGCAAAAAGCAAAAATTCAAATGTTTTTGTCATTCTGCATTCTGTCCTTGGATCTTTTGCCCTCCTAAATTAAAATTTGCATACATGATTACGGTTCACCCCTTATGTCTTAGGCTCTATGACTTTTGACAAATGCATGAACTCATTAATTCCTAGGCTCCTAATGAAGCATTTGATAGCTACACCCAAACAGTGAGCATGGCTGTATTCAAATGAAACTTCATGAAAAACGGAAATGTCTATTTCACATAATTTTCATATGTTGCAAAATATTCTTTTGATTTTTTCCAACTGTTTAAGAATCATGTTTAAGAATCATTCTTAGCTTATGGGCCATAAAAAACAGGTGGCCGACTGGATTTGGCCCATGAGCTGTAGTTTGCCAATTCCTGTCCTAAAGCAAAAAGATGGGTGGAGATACAGTCCAGAAGCTGCAGATGGGAGATTTTGTCAATGAGGTTCCAAACAGCCCATATTACCCACAAAACGAATATTTAGCACATGGACAGCTGCTTCACCCAGAAAGCCAGCTAACAACAATACCGGTCTCTTAACACTGTTTTGACTCTTATCTTCGCTCCCTTTATCACCTCAATCTTGAAGAACCTAAGACAGCAATACTGGAGGGGCCAGGGAAATGAGAGGAGAATCCAAGTGCAGAAACAGGACAAAAACCATTCACTCCTTTTCCCCACTACAAGATTCTGGTACAGAATGTGGCCCAATCTGAGAAGGGGAAGGGCTGGGCATTAAATTGAGTAAGATATTTTAAATTAGATGACTCCAGACTTTACATAATACCTGAGGCTAACTGGAAAGCCTTACATCTGCCCAGATTCACCCAAGCGTGGCAGAGAACCATTAGCAAACAATATTTAAACCCAGTAGTAAGAAAGACTAAAGTTGTTCTCTATATTCAAACTACTAAATACTATCTCACTCAACAAGCCAGTTATGTAACCAAAGGACCTTTATTCAGTATAGGTGAAGAACGCTTATAGATCAATAAAGATCTCTTTAAGAGAAAATACAAAAATGGACAAAGGATACGAATTAAGTGTTTTTAAAAAAAGTTAAATGTGAGTAACTTTTAAGGAAATGCGAAATAAAACCAAATACATTTCACATTCATCGTACAGGAAAATTGAAGTCCAACAACACCAAGTGTGAGTATGACTGATTAAATGAAAGAAGTCAGAGGGCAATGCACCACTTTTAAAGAAATAGTATTACCACTCGATTGTTAAATTTAACGAGACTATGGTAGGCATTCTCTGGCAAGAGTCACCAACCTCAAAAGAGGAGGTACACTTCTGCATAACACCAACTTTTTTGAGGCTAATCAGGAAAGCCACGCCCACATTTTAGGAGGTGAAATTTCATTCTTGTGTGTGACCGCTCCCTACGACTCAGGACTCATAGATACAAGAAATGCTGGAGGATTTCCAAGAACGCCCCGAAACAGACACGACAGAGAGGCTAGAGGAAACGGGAGAACCCAGTGACTTGGTGATCTGGGCCCGAGGGCTTAACTGGAGGGAAGCGGCAGGAATGTGAACGAATCAGGAAGACCCGTCCCGGCTCGCTTCACCCGGTCCCACTGCCTAGAGGTCAAGGCCTTCTAACATTTCTGGCCGCGGACCGCCGCTCCCGCTCCCTCCCGCTCCTTCCCCCGCCCCCTCTGGGGAGCCCCGCCGGCCCGCAGGCCGGGAAGGGTCAGGGGCCCCACGGTCCGAGGGACGGGCGGTCCCGCCACTGAGGCCTCGCCCTCGAACGACAGCTGCGAGGTAGCCAGGAGGGAGCCGGGAGGAGGGGCTGCGGCCCCGGCCCGCCCGAAAGCCGCGGGGGCAAAACCGAAACCCAGCGCCGAGGAAACGGAACGCAGCCCGGCCCGCGCCGCCCGGCCCTGTCCGCCACCGAGTCGCTCCGCCGACGGGAGCGAGATGGCCGCCCCCTCCCCCGGCCCCGCCGCGGCCCCAGCCGCCGCGCAGATGAGTCGCCACCGCCCACTGCCGGCCCCCCCTCGCTTGCCCGCCTGCCCGCCCTCCTGGGACACGGCCCGCTCCACCCCTCGCGGCGGCTCACCGCGCTGAGGCGGATCCCGCTGGGTGGCTGCGCCGCCATCTTGAGCGAGCTACAAAGCCAGGACCGGCCTCGGCCGCAACCCGACTGGGAGGCAGCCGGGACGACTGTGGGGCCCGCTGGGGGGCCGCCCACTTCCGGGGCGGGGCGCTCGACTGCCCCGCCCGCCCACTTCCGCCTCAGGCACGGTTGTGTTAAGTGTGGGGAAGCTAAATCGCCGAGCTGGTTGAAGCCGAGGCGGACTGGGCTCGAAGCGTCGGGCTCTGCTAGGGGAAGGGCGCATGCGTGGGACTGGCGGCCGCGAAGGGCGCGCTGGCGGCATTAACTGGGCCTGGGAACTTGAGGGTCCGGAGTTTGGAGTCTGTCCCGCCGTGCGCTGGGCCCAGAGGGCTAGGCGACCTCGTGCGCTGGGGCCGGGAGGGGTGAACTCGAGGCGCCTGATCTGGCTGGACGTGAACTGCGCTTAAAAAAAAAGCCGTCCTCTGCCCAGCTGTGTCAGTGTGATTTGAAGCCGTGTTAACGAAATGTAGACTTGGTGCATTTTGATTTGCCCTTGGAAGTTATCTTCCTTCTGCCTGGTGAAGAGAGCCCTTTCGCTCATGCACACTCATTCAGTGTTGGCTTTGCGCCGGGTATCGGGCTAAGGGAGTAGGATACACAAATGAGTAAGTCTAGGGCTGTTCCATACTGCAGGTAAAGAGAGGGTGGAAAGGGTTTTTTAAATATCCATTTAGGTCTTTTGCTTTTTGTTTTTCCTTTTATCTCTTTGTCCTGATTTTGGGAAGTGTAAGCACATGTCAGGTCTCCAACACTTGTTTTTCATTCATTTAATTTTTTTAACTAAAAAAAACCCCAAAACCCAGTTAATCCATTTCTCTCACCCACTCAACCCCCTATTGCTTTTTTTACTGTAATACACTTTCTTTTAAAGATTCAGATAATATGGAGATACAGAACATGAAATTTAGGCCCAATCTCTTCACCAGAACATATAAACAATGTGGTATACATTAGTCCAGGCTTGCTATATACTAAATATTATTTCCAATACAGATGGTCTCACCACTTGCTATAGTTCTCCTTAGGATTTGTCAACTCTACCATGGTGTGAAAATGATATGCATTCAGGAGAAACTATAATTGGGGGACACCTGGGTGGCTCAGTCAGTTAAGAGTCTGCTTTCGGCTCAGGTCATGATCTCAGGGTTCTGGGATGGAGCCGGACATTGGGGTCCCTGCTCATGCGCGCTCTCTCTCTCTCAATTCTGCACTCTCTCTTTCAAATAAATAAATAAAATCCTCAAAAAAAAAAAAAACCTGTACTTGGAATTTTGAATTTTGCTCTTTTGCTGGTGTGAAAATTAATGAATGGAAACCTCGCTAAAGTGGAGTGGGAGCTTCCACAGGGCGACCTCTCTTGCCCTACCAGTCCTCATCAATTGTAGACCCAACAGGAAGAGACTGGACATTACCCGGACTTGACCTTGCTCCTCGGTACTACCTTACTATCCCTGGGAGAGAGAAAAAACTTACTTTATCTCCTACACCCCTGAAACAGCTCAGCCAAGAAGCCACTACACTTTGAACTCCCAATTTCCTGCAGTGGACTTTTTCATTTATAACAGCCTTCCCAACCTACTGCTTTTCTCCTTAAAGAGGGGTACTTCCCCTTTATTCCCTCGACTTGACTCTGGGTTTCACTGCAACTTGTTTGTCCCGGATTACAGTTCTCTTTTATTCTTGAGTAAGCCCATTTTTACTAGTGAAATAACTGGCGGTTTTTATTTTATTTTTAAAATTAACATTGGGCTAGCGATATCCGGTATGATCCCCTCTCGTGATGCTGGGTAGCAGTAAGCTGTAGTTCCCAATCAGCCATGCTATCAGGAGAATAAACAACCCATATACACTTAGAACCATTGCACCCAAACAATCTGGTTTTCACTTTCAGACAGTATTTAATAAATTACATGAAATATAGGCTTTGCATTAGATGATTTTGTCCAACTGTGGGCTAACATAAGTTCTGAGCACATTCAAGGTGATGCTACACTAAGCTACGATGTTCAGTATGTGGTATTAAATGCATTTTCAACTTAAAATATTTTCAACTTATGATGGGTTTATTGGAAGATAACTCCATCATAAGTCAAGGAGGAGCTACATGAATGAGAAAATGTTTAGGGGTGCCTGGGTGTCTCAGTAGGTTACACATCTGCCTTCAGCTCAAGTCATGACCTCGGGGTCCTGCGATCAAGCCCCACATCAGGCTCCTTGCTCAGTGGGGAGTCTGCTTCTCCCTCTCCCTCTGTGCTCTCTCCCTATTGCTCTTGCTCTCTCTCAAGTAAATAAATGAAATCTTAAAAAAAAAAAAAGTGTTTTGTTGTCACTTTTGCCACTTCCCATTGGGCAAATGACATAATGTGAAATCACCTAAGTCAAAGTGCTAGTTAATACCGATTGTAATGCCCTGGACTGGATAATTTCTTGGTTTCCTCCAGAGTTAAGATTGTTATGTAAGAGGCTTTCTCATCAACTCTTTATTGAGAGCCTTCTTCGTGTCTGTCAATGTCAGGGCTCTAAGGGTGCAGTGGTGAACAAAATAAAGAACTTATGATCTCAAGCCTGTGTTTGTTATATTGTGGCCCATTTGTGAAATCGATTTGATGAGTCTCTACTATGGCTTTGTAAAAAGCAAAATAAAATTTTAACTTAATAGTATGGTGCAATGCCAATCCAGGGCTACGTCCAGCTTCTTCACTTATTAGCTATGTGCTGTTCAGCAAATGACTTTGATTTTGAGAGGAGATCAGCCTGGATTACGTGGATGGGCCCCAGATGCAATCCCAAGTGTCTGTATGAAACACAGGCAGAGGGAGATGGGGTCACAGAAAGATTATTTGACCTCTGCAGCAGAGAGAGACTTGAAGATGCTATGCTACTGGTTTTGAAAATATAGAAGGGGCCTTGAGCCAAAGAATGCAAAGAATGCAGTTCTAGAAGCTGGAAAAGGCCAGGCGACTCCATTCTAGAGCCCCCCCCCCCCCCAGAGTCTACAGAGGAGACACCTTCAGCCCAGTGAAACTTACTTCAGACATCTGCAGAACTGGAAGAGAAGCAATTTCTATTGTTTTAAGCCACTAAGTTTGTGGTAATGTGTTAGGGCAACAAAAGGCATAGACAATATATTCATGTATAAGCAAGTACTTACCTAAACATACAAATTCTTTGTCCCTCTCCCTGCCTTTTCCACACAATTGAGCACGCTGTGGAATTCTTTCTCAAGGCTTACTCATATCGAAAAAAATTTGAGGCAAACATGTACAGGCTAAGCTTACACCGGGTTGGTATAAAAGGGGATTTTACGGGAAAGTAAATGCCCCACCACACCCTCTGGTGCTTGTATCAGACAAACCCAAGCTTTCACGGAAATCTTTATTTAAAAAAAGTCAAAGCTGGGGCACCTGGGTGGCTCAGTGGGTTAAAGCCACTGCCTTCAGCTCAGGTCATGATCTCAGGGTCCTGGGATCGAGCCCCGCATCGGGCTCTCTGCTCGGCAGGGAGCCTGCTTCCCCCTCTCTCTCTGCTTGCCTCTCTGCCTGCTTGTAATCTCTCTCTCTCTCTCTCTGTCGAATAAATAAATAAAATCTTTAAAAAATTTAAAAAATAAAAATAAAAAAGTCAAAGCTGAATTGAGGTGATTTTTAAAAAGGATTTATTCATTTATTTGAGAGAGAGTGTGTGTGTATGTGAGCACGAGCTAGAGGGGCAGAGGGAGACGGAGGGAGAATCTGAAGCAGACTCCCCACTGACCATGAGCCTGAGGTGGGGCTTGATCTCAGGACCCCAAGATCATGACCTGAGCCAAAACTAACAGTTTGTTGTGTAAGCCACCCAGCCTATGGTATTTTTGTTATAGCAGCCCAAATGGACTAAGGCAGGGAAAGAAATTTTTTAAAGTCCATACAAGGGTTGGAATATTAGCCACATAAAACAAAAACCTCCACCTGATCTAAATCAACACAATGCGAAATCTGGTAGTTTTTACCAACTTACGCAGTTATACATCTTGAGCTTTATGTACAACAGTATATCATGGAGATCTTTCCATAACTACATGAAGAGCTTCCTCACGTTACTTTGCAACTTCATAACATTTCTTTCTCTCTTTTTTTAGGTAATCTCTATGCCCAGTGTGGGTCTCAAACTCATGACAAGATCAAGAGTCACATGCTCTACCGAGCCAGCCAGGCACCCCAATAACATTCCATTTTATTGATGCATTGAAACTTCTTTAGCCAATCCTTTGCTGGTGGGCACAGGTTATCTCTACACTTTTGTTATTATCAATAAGACTACAATGAAAAACTTAAGTCATTTTACACTTATGTATGTATATCAGTTATATCAGATAAATTCCCTGAAAGTAGAACTGTTGGGTCAAAAGATACATTCATTCATAGTTTTTTTTATTTTATTTTATTTATTTATTTGACAGAGAGAGAGAGATCACAAGTAGGCAGAGAGGCAGGCAGAGAGAGAGGGGGAAGCAGGCTCCCCGCTGAGCAGAGAACCCGATGCGGGGCTCGATCCCAGGACCCCAAAACCATGACCCAAGCCGAAGGCAGAGGCTTTAACCCACTGAGCTCCTCGGGTGCCCTATCCATTCATAGTTTTGATAGAAATTGCCAAATTTCCTTCACAGAGCTTGCAGCAATTTATATTTCTTATAGGAATGTAGAAGGGATCCTGTTTCCCCTATTACTGATATCTGCTGAAATGGTCAGTGAAAAACGTTTCAGAGCAATTTTAATCTTTTCCTCATACTGTAAGTTTGGGCACCTTTTTACATGTGTTAAAGCCAATTGTTTTTTTGTGTGTAGAACTCCCTATTCATATCTTTTGCCTATTTTACTATTCTTTTTCTTTTGATAGGCGTTATTTGAGTATTGGAGAAATTAGCCCCTTGTAATTGGAGTCTCAAATATTTTTCTCAGTTTGCCATTTGTATTTTACTTTGCTCATGATTTTTGTCATGCAGAATTTTAGAAGATAATTTATATAGTCAAAATTATTGAACTTTCTCTTATGACTTCTGGAATATTTATTCATCTAAGAAAGATCGTCTCTATTCTTGGCTTATATAGATGTCTTCTCTTGATTTCTTCTAGTATGTTTATAGTTTTTTCATGGTTTCAATCTTTGATCTGTTCGGAATTTATTTTGGTGAAAGACGGGAGGTATACATCCTATTTTTTTTTTCTGTTGGTTACCCAGTTATCTCTATACCATTTATCAAATAAGCCACCTTTCTTTCCCCCTATTGATTTGAAGTGTCACTTTTATTACATATTAAATTCTTCCTCGCATTTGTGTCCATTGAAGGACTTTCTGTTTTGTTCTAGTACTCTGCTGTTCATTTCTGCACTGGTACCAATTATTTTAGTGTTATAATATGTTTCAAGATGTACTCAATTTAGTTTTCTTCTTTACTCTTCTTTTTCAGAAAATTTCTGTCTACTTTTGGCTATTTTTTCCATATAAATTTTAGAATGAGTTTCCCTGGTTCAAAAAGAAATCTAAGTGTTGCTTCTGGGGAATTGCATTGAACTTATAGATTAATTTAGAATTCACAACTTGATGATGTTGGATCTTCCCCTTCAAGACATAGTAAGCCTTTCCTTTCACTCCAAGTGTTCTTTACTCCTTTGGAAATATTTTCTTCAAGGAGTTCTTATGAAGGTTTTTTCCCCCGAATGTTTTATTAACATTGTTTTGTTTTGTTTTTTTTTTTTGGTGGGATTTCATCTATCTCATAACTGGCCGTTTAGATAAGTAGATAGATATAGAGATGTTGATCTCAAAAAACTATCTTGACGTGTACATGTACTTTTTAAAGATTCTATTTTTAAGTAATCTCTACACCCAACGTGGGGCTCGAATCCACAACCTCTAGATCAAGAGTCACATGCTCTACTGACTGAGCCAGCCAGGCACCCCTTGATTTAAATCTATTAACTTTTCATTGAGTTTGATTGGCTTTAGGTTGATTATGCACTTCAATTAGCCAGAAGCTCCACCTCTCTCAATCATAGTAGACAATTTGTCTGTTTCCTGAAGGATTTAGATTCCGTAACAATTAGATTGTTAACCTGGCTTAGTTAGATCCAGAAACAAACATAAAACAATGACAAGGGAACCGTGAAAGAATAGACAATTGCGTGCTTATTAGTTAAGATGGTCTCTTTACTCAACACCCAAGGAGCTCTTTCCATACAGTGCAGTAGTGCCCAGGCTCAAGTGTTCACCCTCCAGAAAATACAGTGGTGCTTTGTTGTCAAGGGTCCAATAAGAATGGAGGACAAGCCCAGTGAAGACAGAAAAAGCAGTCTTTCACATGTTTTTCGGGTGGGGCGGGCGGACTATGGAATCGGGCAGTTCAAGGACCCGCGGGGAAGAGTGGGGAAAGCAAGCCAACCACAGCATCCTCACGCGCCATCCCGGGTGGTCAGTGAGACAGCACGCGCCTCGGGGAGGTAGTTACTAGAGTGACGGAGGGCCTGAGTTTGGGGCCAAAAACCCAGTGTTCCCTGAGCCCCTAGCTGTCTAGTCCTACAAATTACTTCATTCAAACTTGGGTTTACTGCCCTTTCTTCCTCCTCCAGCACCATCTTTATCAGAAAATCAACCTTTATGTTTTTCATTTAGTTATCTCGGGCTGCTTATATAGGTGGGACCCCAAAGGAACTGAAGATACGGGCTCTGTCTCTTCCACAAAAGGGGCGCTTGCCTTGCAGCCAGCGGTAGGCTATGACATCAGTACGTGCTTTAATAGGGTTGCCTGTGATAAAGTGCCTCACTGTGTGTGAGGACCTATAGGAAGGAGCAAGACTGAGGAGTCCGGGTGCCAAAGACTGGCTCCCATGTATTTGCTAAATAAACGACTTGAGTGGAACTTGCCGGGTGAAAGAAGAGAAGATAGTATCAAGCAATTGGAACGACACGATAGAAATGCAAGAGATGAGAAATGCTGAGTGGTTAGAGGAGACAGAAGAGACAGATGAGAGGCCTCCAGGTCCCAAGAGTCATTACTACAATCTCAATTTGGGTTACATGTTCAGTGACTTCTTTTAGAGCCAAAACATTGAAAGGCAAGTTTCTCCTTAATTTTCCACCTCCCATCTGCTTTTGGTTGACTTTAGGGGGGGAAACCCAGAATGAGACAGATGTTTTTTCATCACATAAGGGAAAACTCCAGCTGTCTCCCATGCCGTCGCTTTAAATTCACAGTATTTTTGTTTTTGTGTTAAAAATTGTGCTGTGTACAGAATCTAAAATTTACCATTTTACCTTTTTTCCAGTGTATAATCTGGCGACATTAATTTTACTCACACTGCTGTGTCCCCATCACCACCATCCACCCCTGGAAATTTTTCATCTCCCCAAACTGAAATGCTATACCCATTAAACACTAACTCCCCATCCCCCACCCCCAGCCCCTGGTACCCATCATTCTGCTTTGTGTCTATGAATTTGGCTATTTCAGGTCCCTCATGCAAGTGGAATTAGACATTTGTCCTTCTGGGACTGGTATACTTACCATAATGTCCTCAAGGTTCACCCATGTTGTAGCATGTATGAGAATTTCCTTCCTTTGTAAGGCTGAATAATATTCCATTGTGTGTATAGACCATATTTTGTTTATCCATTCATCTGCCAATGGACACTTGGGTCATTTCCAGCTCTTGGCTGTTGTGGAAATGCTGCTATGAACATGGGCGTAAAAGTATCTGATATCCTGCTTTCAGCTCTTTTTTAGTGGAATTGCTGGATCATATGGTAATTCTATTTTTAACTCTTCGAGGAACTACCTTACTGTTGTCCTAGACTTACAGTATTTTAAAGTCTATTCCTTTCCCCCTTGGCTTAAAGGTGGACTTACTTGATTTAGATGGAGAGCCACTGGGAAGGAGCTCTCCATATGGGATGAGAAGTAACCAAAGAGCTCAGCTTGCTAGTTTCCTCCTGCTTTCCTTAAAAGTAACCATATTTATGAATAAATTGCTCTGAAAACTAGTGTTTCTCCGAGAATGGTCTAGGAAGCACCTGCGACAAGAACAACTTGTGACACAAGCAAATTCCTGAATGTCATCCCATCTACTGACCCAGACGCTCTGGGGAGGAGGCTCGGCATTCTGCAAGCTAGCAAGCTCTCCAGGTGACTCTCCTGCACATCCCAGTGGGAGGACCCCTGCTAAGCATAGTTGCTTTGCTGGATTCAACTGTAATGGACGGATTTCTGACCTCGGGATACTCATACCCATTCTCAAAAATGCCTGAAGGGGTCCCCTTCGCTCTGAACTTCAGAGACTGCACCGAATCTGGTTGAAGAGGATTGAATGGTCTGGAATGATTACTACAGGACTTAACAAAACATGGACACACGATCACACACACACACTCATGCGACAGTCACAGGCCCAGCTGTTCCTTGATGTAGAATGGGGAGACTCCTTAGTTGGCCCACATCCTGCTCCCAATCATACTCTCTTCTTTGAAAGTGTTGGTTTTGCGTGTTCATTTCTTTGTCTCACTGACCCGCAGGTAATACCTCCTAGCAGGTCTCACACTGAAGCATTTTATTCCGATGGCACAGAATTCTGTCCAATCTCCTGGGTCATCGGCCAAAACTTTTCAGTACAACCTTCATCAACTATTTCCACAAATCTAGCTACTTGTACTCCTAATTTAAATGGGCATAATGTACAACTAATGGGCAAGAAGGCTTGTTCTCCTCTGAAACTCATCTCACCACACCTTCAAAGCTAGGAGCTGTGCTGCGGCCCTAACACGAGCTGGCTTTACGGGAAGTCATAAATGGGCGAGGTAGTTTCAGAAACTGCCTTCGACACATTACCAAAAAGCAGCAGCCACCTCAGGGATTTCCTGTCTCACTTTCTCAGCACTGGGGTTGAGAACACAGGGCTCTAGAGGGAGACAGACCTAGGTTTTGTTTCCTGGCTCTGCCGAACTCGTAGAATGGCGTAAGCCCCTACTGCCTAAGGAGGTGGGAAGGCAGAAAAGGATGCGGGTAACACATTTGGCACCGTGCCTGGCCCCTGGTAAGCTACCTAGTCGTGGGGCTCATGTCATCCCCATGCACACGCGCCACTCTCCCATCAACACTGCCTGCGGCCGCCCTTGGCAAGCCCCACCTCTCCCAGCACACTCCCTGCCCTCGGTGCAGTGACTACGGGCTAAACACAGAGCACCAGTTTCCTCTGGGAGGAATGGAGTCAGAGCGTTGCCTCCAAAGTGGGGTGCAGAAGGTCCTCTGTTGGGAAGCAAGAAGAAAATATCCGAACCGTTAATCTGGTTTTTCCTCATGTTTCCAGACATTGGGGTGGGCACAAGGGTTCTTTTTTACTGATGGGTGCGTGATCAAAACTGTTTGTAGATCGCAAAGGCGGCATGGAGAGGATAAGTTGCTACAACCCTAAGATACACTTACAGTCGATATTCCCATTTTATAGCTGAGAAGACTGAGGCACGAGTTTTGCCCAAGCTAGTGTGTGGGGAAGCTGAGTGTCACAGCCAGGCAAGCTGACTCGGGAGCTCATGCCGTCGACTGCCGTGGTATATGCCAACTGAAGACTTAGAAGTACATTATAAGACTTCGTCAGTGTTCTAGGAGAAACATAAGGATGTGTTGTTGAATCCCTGTCTTTTAAGATTTCCATTTAACAAATAAGGATTAAATGACATATGGTATTTTCAGAAACCAGTAAGCTGTTTTCGATATGGGGGAGAAAAAAAAAAAAGAAAAACAAAATTTGTAAATCTAAGTACAGAAACAAGAACTGTCTTCCACAGCATAATAGCTACTGATGACATTATTAGTTTTGTTGTAAATTTTGATATATGAACACATGCACCCACCTTGATGTTAACTATTAATCAGCCGATGGCTATTTCCTCAGTCTGAATTACAGCTCACTCACAGTAGAAGTTACACAGGATTTAGACGTCTACACTTCAATATTTAAAATTTCAGTGACCAAACTTGCAAATGTTTTTAAAGATATCCCCTTACGTGTAAAAAACCATAATTTTCACACACGTTTGGACTAATACCCATGTTTCCAGTGGTGCTTTTTCATTCTTCTCTTCAGCCCTTATTTAGGTAATCAGGTGGTTCTGTGCTCCCCAAAGACCGGGGCTAATGATGCAAGTTGGTTTGGCACAGCACACAAACTAGTAAGTAGAAGGATGTTAGGAGGAACTTAACCGATGTCGGTAGCATTCTGGAACACCCTGATTTCCAGAAGGGATGGACCTGAGCGCACGCAGTAGGCCTCGTATGCACCCTCTGGCCCGGAACGAGACCCCATGCAGTGCTCTGGAGGCTGAAAAGGGGACATGAGGTAGGCAAATGTGGAAGGCAGAGCACGCTCACTGGCAGACTGCAGGCTCCCACGGCAGAGCAGGGGCGCCAAGCCAGGACTCTGAATAGGGCAGCTGGCAGAAGACAGGCTGGGAAAGAGTGGGGTGACCTGCTGCCAGGCGAGAGGAGTCCGTGCTGAGGAAGGGATTATGTTAGTGAACGGTGATGTCTACAAAGTGGGAAGGAGATCCCAGAAAGGGCAGAGTACGAGGGAAGAGTCCAAGGGGTCAGTTTCTCTGACAGTAGCTTCAGACATTAAAGGCTCCACGACAACATCGATTGATTTATATTAAATGGAAAGTGCTGGCAAAGCACATAATGGTACATAATTAAAGTTACAGCCATTAAGAGTTTTGAAAACTATGTATTTCTTTCAAAGCTGGATGCACTGTGATTTTCACATGTGATTTTAGAAAAAAAGTTCATTTATAATCTCTGTACCCAAAGTGGGGCTTGAACTCATATAACCCCGAGATCAAGAGTCACATGCTCTACTGACTGAGCCAGCCAGGTGCCCCTTAACACGTGATTTTTTTTTTTTTTTTAAGATTTTATTTATTTATTTGAGAGAGAGACTGTGCGCAAGAGTGGGAGCGGGCGGGGGGAGAGGGAGTGGTGGGGGATGGAGCAGAGGGGGAGAGAGAAGGGAAAGAATCCCAAGCAGACTCTGCTGAGTATGAAGCCCGACCTGGGGCTTGAACTCATAACCCTGAGCTCATGATCTGAGTTGAAATAAAGAGTTAGATGCTTAACCAACTGAGCCACCCACATGCCCCTACCATGTGATTTTAATGGGCAAGAGTTAAATACACTGCGGTATCTTCAAGCCCTCACCACTGCTGAACATTCAATGGTAATGGCAATTATCATTTTCAGAAAATAATATACTTTGGTTTTAAAATGTGGTACAAAAATAAATGCTTTAAAGGACATATGTGTGAAAGGTTAAAAGTAATATTCAACAAGTGTAAACTTTTAGAGAAATATACTGACACAGCCCATATATCTACATTAACAAAGAAAACAACTCATTACCTTCACACTTCATATTACAAATTTTGTGCTAGCATTAGATGATATATTATTTTATTTTCTTTACATAAATTGAGGAAGAAACATACAATCAGATCCAAATATATTACAAGGCATTTAGGGAGGTGTGTTTTGTTGCCCAACAGAAAATTATCTGAAATCGACCTTCAAAATTGAAATAAACTTATTTAAAAGCACTATCCCGGCTCCTTTCTTATTTCGGATATATCCTGGTTTTCACAGAAGTATCAGTAAACGGATTGGCAATTCTGTCTTATGCGGTTAACATTCCAGATGTTCCAAAAAATCATATTCAACACATTCTTCTAGTTGTTTCAAGACCCTTGGGCTATCTGTGACAGGAAACTCCAAGACCGGAGGTCCTCGGGTATCAGCAGGCAGTTTACTCTGGGTTTTAAAAGCACAACTGAGAGTCTGGAAGAATGGCATCAGTTCCCTGATGCTGGAAACAGAATGCTGGCGCAGAAGGGGGAATTCATTCTTCATGGTGATCTCATCAGAGCTGCCAATTTCCTGCAAAAAAAACCCCAGCCCCATAAAGATGATACGGCTTTGCTAAGGGTTAGAGATGGAAGTGAGGTACATGCAGGCTGCCGACCTAAGCAGTGGGTTCTTTAGGAACATTCACTACCAGCACTAATGGCAGTTTCCAAATGAACTCAAATGCTGGTCTTCAACTGACATTTTCCACCAGGATGTCACCCAGCCCCTGCCCGCCCCCCTCCCCAAGGCCCTGCCACTCTTCCTGCAGGCCCTTCCTCAGCATAATAAAGGGACTCTGTCTTTAAAACTACTTCCACAGATCCTGATCCTGTTATCCAGAAAGCTTACCTCGGCAACTGGGATGAGAAAGTGACATAAAAATGAGAAAATAAAGATGGGATTTATACCATCTCCAAGTTTTAACACTTGGATCAAAGAACTTTAGAAAATTATTCAGTCATTAAAGTCAAGCAGTGCATGAAGGACTTCTCTCGCTGCCTAGACTTTGTCCCTTCTGCCACAAACATAAATTGCAAAAAGGAAGACATTTACCCCATATTTTAATTTTAGAAGTTCCAGAATCCTAACGGTGTGGGGTTTGCATTCTTGGTGACTCTCCTCGAGATCTGACAGGAAGGCAGGGCCCTCTGTGTCCACTTCTGGAACAAACGCCCACCTGTAACTGGACAAAAAAAAAAAAAAATCCGACATCAGGCTCAGAGCCCACTTCAAAAAGATTTTTAAATAGTTTTTTTTTTTTTTTAATTTTATTTATTTATTTGACAGAGAGAGAGAGAGATCACAAGCAGGCAGAGAGGCAGGCAGAGAGAGAGGGAGAAGCAGGCTCCCTGCTGAGCAGAGAGTCCAATGTGGGGCTCAATCCCAGGACCCTGAGATCATGACCTGAGCCGAAGGCAGAGGCTTTAACCCACTGAGCCACCCAGGCGCCCCAAGATTTTTCAACAGTTTTATTGAGATATAATTCACACACCATACAATTCACCCGCTTCAAGTGTATAATTTATATTTTTTGGTTTTTTTTTGAAGGAATAATTAATCTTTTATTTTATTTTTTTGGTAATTGCTATTTTTTAAACACTTTTTAATTAACATATAATAGTCTTTCATTTATTTGCAGAATTGTCTATCCATCACCATAATCAACTTTAGGATATTTTCATCACCCCAAGAAGAATCCCTGCTCCCTTTAGCTATCAGTCCTCCATCCCTTACGCCCCTTTCATCTAGGCCACCACCAATCTATTTTCTGTCTCTGCATATTTTCTTATTTGGGACAGTTCATATAAACAGAATCAAAGAACATGTGGTTCTTTGTTGACCGGCTCCCTTCACTTCACACGATGCTGCCAAGGTCCATCCGTGCTGTAAGGACACATTGGTACTTTATCTCTTTTTATTGCTGAATATTTCATTGTATGGATACTTGTACATTGATGGACTTTAGGTTTTCTTCACTTTTTGCTTATTATGAATAATGTGGCCATGCATACTCATATACATCAGAACCCACTTTAAAAAAAAAAACACCTTTCTTCTCTTATGGCAGGTTTAAGGTATGCAACACAATTGCCCGGAAAGTCCAATGCCTTCCCAACTAGCAACAACCCCCAACAACCCCCACCAGAATGGCACATTTGTAACAACTGGTGAACTGACATTGACTCATCATTATCACCCGAAGTCCCGAGTTCACCTTAGGGCTCGCTCTTGGTGGTGTGCATTCTATGGGTGTAAATAAATGTATCATGACATGTAGCCACCACTGGAGTATCAAATAAAGTAGTTTCACAGTCCTAAAAATCGTCTATGTTCTGATTCCCTCTCTTGTAACCCCTGACCACCTTTTCACTGTCTCCATAATTTTATCATTTCCAGAACGTCCCAGAGTTGGAATCATACAGTGTATAGCCATTTTCAGATTGGCTTCTTTCACTCTGTAATATGCAGTAAAGAAGAATCCACACTTTAACCACAAACATTTCTACATGATTACTCTCGGTAGGGGGAGAGGACAGAGAGAAGTGGCATCTGGGGCCAGGCATGAAATTAACCATATGAGCAGCTGTGTTAAGCCTACAGGAAATGTAAGCCCATAGGGGCAAAGTGAGCTGGAGACAGTGTTCCATTTATTTAATTAAAAACAAACAGACAAAGAAATCTACACAAATGCAGTGAGGACCACCAGTCTGTGACTTGTTTTATAAGCATTCAGTAGCAAAACCCCCTAAACAACCGCCCCTCCCCCCACGCCCCGAAACCCATCCATAAACACTACTACGAGCCAAATTCAGGAAACCACAGGAGCTGTGAGCCCTCGGAAACCTGGTCTTCTCATCGGCCACTAGAAACCGCTACTGGGGCTTCTCAGACACTGTACACGACAAAGTGAAAGTGCTGACAAGGAAAGTCACCATTTCAAAGAGGACACATGGTCTTATCTGACTTACATTTGAAATAACGGCATCTTGTCAGGTGGAAAGGAAAGTGCTGTGTCCAGGAATTTGCAAGCTGATAAATATAAGACCAGTTCATTCGGGGGTATCTCCCCCACGGAGGGCCCATTTCCATCGGCAACTGAAACTTTCATTCTGTTGATTTTATTGCTGTTTCTGTAAATTTGCAAAGAAACTCTTGTTATAAATTCGTTCACATATGCTGTAGTCCATTTGCCCGTGCAAGGTCCATAAGGGGTTTTTTTCGTTTAAGAAATGGTCAAATAGCTGGTCCCTTCACAAGTACTTCAAGAAGATAACACTGAGTGTTAGAAAACCGTGCATCACAAGGTGCTGTCCACTCACATATGCGCACAGGTCCTCACACAACTTACCTCAACGATTCATCATCGTCTTTCAGATCTTCTTCAAGCTGTATGAATATCTGAATCTTAAAAAGAAAACATAAATACAATTTACTATTTGAGGGAGATTAAACCCAGCTCGATGTTTAGAATGTATATGGCCATAAAAAATAAAAAAGCAAAAGAATCAGCAAAATGAAAAGACAACCTACAGAGTGGGGAAAAATATTTGCAAACCAAGTATCTCGTAAGGGGTTAATATTCAAAATATATTTAAAAAGTCGTACAACTCAATAACAAAAAAGCAAATAGTTTAATGTAAAAACGGGCAAAGGACTTGAATAGACATTTTTCCAAAGAAGATATCATGGCCCACAGGTCCGTGAAAAGATGCCCCGCATCATTAACCATCAGGGAAATGCAAAATGAACAAACAAAACCCCGGGGAGGTATCACCTCACACCTGACAGAAAGGCGAGCATCAGAAAGACGAGAAACAACAAGTGTCGGTGAGGATGTGGAGAAAAAGGAATGCTTGTGCACTGTGGGCGGAGATGCAAACGTAACCGCTGTGGAAAGGAGGTTCCTCAAAAAATTAAAAATAGAACTACGCTATGATCCAGCAATTACACTTCTGGGAATATATCAGAAGGAAATGCAAACACTACGTTGATGAGATACCTGCACCCCCATGTTCACTGCAGCATTATTTACGAGACATGGAAACAACCTAAGTGTCTACTGATGGATGAATGGATAAAGAAAACGTTGTAGATTATACAGCAGAATATTATTCAGCTATAAAAAAGGAGGAAATCCTGCTGTTTGGAACAACATGGATGAACCTTGACAACATTATAATAAGCGAAATGAGTCAGACAAAGACAAATACTGCATAATCTTATTTATATGTGGAATCTTAAAAAAATAACAAATTCATAGAGAAAGAGATCAGATTTGTGGTTACCAAAGGCAGGTGTGTGGGAGGGGAAATGGGATGAAGGTGGTCGAAAAGTACAAACTTTCACTTTAAGATAAATAAGTACCAGGGGTGTCCTATCCAACATGACGACACTAGTTAACATTGCCGTAGGGTATGTTTGAAATTATTAAAAGTAAATCTTAAGAGTTCTTCTCATAAGGAAGACACATTTTTCTCTTTCCCTCTTTTTATATCTATGAGATGATGGATGTTAGCTAACCTTTCTGTGGTCATCGTTTCCCCATATATGTTAGTCAAATCACTTTGTATACCTTAAGGTTATATATATATCACTGTGTGTCAGTTATATCTTGGTAAAACTGGAAAAAAACAGTTTAAAGAAGATAGCAAATAATATCAAACAATTCTAATTAGTTGGAATAAGATGACAGTTAAAAGATCAAATATGATTACAGAAGATAAAATATTCTCTATTTAACCAAAAGCTACGTGGTACCAACTTGAAAATTTTCATATAAAATTATATATATATGAAACAGTGCATTATTCCTGAAAAAGAATTTTGAAAATATTTCTAAATATGTGTTCAGAATCTTAGGACATATCTGTATGAGTAATTTACAATTTATAACTAAACGTGAGTAAGGAAGAACAAACGTGTGAAGTATTTCAGAAATGCTGCTCTTAAAAGCCTACCTACAAACTTACAATGCTTTCCGAGATTAATGGTTGTTAATAGCCTTCTAAACAGCATTAAGCTTTCAACCTTAAATATTTTTTTTTTTTAAGATTTTATGTATTTGACAGAGAGACAGAGAGCACAAGCAAGGGAAGAGGCAGGCAGAGGGAGAGGGAGAAGCAGACTCCCTGCTGAGCAGGGAGCCCAATGCGGGCTCGATCCCAGGACCCTGAGATCATGACCTGAGCCAAAGGCAGACGCTCAGTAGACTGAGCCACCCAGGCGCCCCTCAACCTTAAATATTTCTATGTAAGATACGGCTTCAAAGAAACTCACAGCATAGGTACAGTGGGCCTGTTATGGAAATCTGTTATCAGTGAATGTGAACATCTGGCCAGGAAGTTCTTCAACGGAAATATGAAGGATTTAGGAAAGATAATTTTTCATTAGGAATCTTCAGTTACGTGAATTCGTGGTATGGTATGGTAGGTCACGGTATGTGATGGTAATATTTCTAGTCATGGGGGTAAACTCTATAATTTAGAACTTAAAGGATTAATCTGCAAGATTATGTAATTAATGTCACCATAAATTACAGCTTACACCAGCAGCTCAGAGACATGATGACCGGACGTCTTCCCTCTAATTTGCTTTTGACTTCACTTGAGATGGCACCTCCAACTCAGATACTGTGAGGGTAGGCATATCTAAAGATGATCTGAATCTTTTCGCCCTAGAGGCACTGGATCTGAAAGAGCTTGCCTAGGAACTTTCTTGACGGTAGTAGCAGGAAGATAGTAACTTACAGAGATTTTTATGTTTCTTGAATTTTACCTTCTTGACTTGTCCAATGGTGGCCAGTTAGTAATGTGTACATAGTTACTCACTGGGCCTTAAAGTTTTATACTTTGTTTATACAAACTATACAATTTCCCAGAGATGCATTAAATGGCTTTTTCTCAAAACAAATTCCCTATTTAACCAAGAGCACACTATGTGCTACCAGCTTGGTTAAATATTTTGCAGACGAAATTAAGATATATATGAAATACTATATCATTCCTGAAAAAAAGCATTTAAAAAAGCTTCAGCCCCGCTCTCAAGAGTAAAGTATTGGTACTTACTAATTCAGAGACCATTATGGGCCACAGTGAAGTCAAATGTTGGGGAGATATTCTTAGCAGCAAAACTCTGAAAAAAAGAAACATCTGAGCAGCAACTATGGACGTCTGTCCGACTCTGAGATTGTCTGTCAGGCGTTCTAAGGAAAGAAGATTTTCAAGATGTCACACAAATATGCAGTTTGAGGTTTCTCGCTAGACAAAGAAAAAAACAAAACTGTATTTGTTTTGACATTTAACAACAATGCAGCCTAAGAAACGGGTGCTCGGAGGTTTCTGTCCCCCTCGTTTACTTCCAGCTCTCTTCTTTATGAAGTGGAACAGTTCATGGCCTCTGCTAAAGGGACTGAACCTACTGGCTCTTCTTCCCCGCCACAGCTGACCAGAAAGACATCAACTTCTGACTTAACCCGGAAATCCACGGGATGACCCATGCCCACTAAATTCTCTTCTGAGAATATGAAATATAAGACACGAGAACCACAGACAGTCCTTGGTGAGTGATGGTGCTCTAGGATCACAGAGGTTGGCTGGCCACTGAAACCGTGTCTGGGAGTGAGGAGTGGGAAGTGGAGTGAGTGAATGAAAAGGAGAGGTATTCAGTGGAGTCGGTATTTCATGGCCAAGATTTTTTAAAAACTTTAATTCCTGTAGAGAAAAAAAGGTGTGAGTTCCTCTAGCCCCTAACAGTCTTCCCCACTTTTCCACTGAAATAACTGTGTGCAGAATGTGATTCCCCCTTCCCCTGCCCATAATTTAAGGTTTCTTAGGAATAACAAATTGTTATAGCAAACAGTTAACCTACAGTCATGCTGGCTAAGATTAAACTTCTCTTTATCTGAGCTAGCTTAAATAGGTTTTTGGTCTTGCTTTTAAAAAAATACTCTTGACCAGGGGTGCCTGGCTGGCTCAGTTAGTAGAGTATGTGACTCTTGATCTCAGGGTTGTGAGTTCAAGCCCCACACTGGGTGTAGAGATTACTTAAATGAAAACTTAAGAAAAAAAATACTCTTAACCAAATGAAGGATCAAGCATAACTCAGACACTTGACAGACAGGTTGGCATTTTTGTTTTTAAAATTCTTTTTAAGTAATCTCTACGCCCAGTGTGGGTCTTGAACTCAAGACTCCAAGATCAAGAGTCGCACGTTCTACTGACTGAGCCAGCCAGGTGCCACAGGTTGGCATTTTTAAAGAGTGCTTTGCGTTTCTGGTTCTGGATGAGATGGAATAAATAGATTACATCTTATTTCTCTAACTGCAATAAAAAAAAATAACCTGGAACAAAAATACATAAACTGCATCAGAAAACTGAAAAGTGAAGGAAAAGTAACAGAATCGGCTAGGATCCTTGGGACTTAAGCAATGATCTGAAGGTGAGTTCCCCGGGGTTTTTAATTTTTTATTTTATTCTGGCCTTGGCACCTGAGGAGATGGTAAGCTGGAATGCCAAAGTTTCAACCTGAATAAGAAAAGATATCAAAAGACACAAATGCAGAGGTGGTAACAGAGGTTGGGACTATCGAGAAAGGATTTTAAAGATGTGGTCTAAAAATTCCAATAATCAATTACGGACATTTGAAACAAACAGAAAATGTCAGCAAAGAAACAGGAGCTACAAAGAACAACCAGATGGAAATTTTGGAACTAAAAAGTAAAATAAAATCACTTAAATAGAAAAACCCTCACTGATGGGCTCAACGGCAAACTGGAGATGACAGAGGAAAGAGGGAAGTTGAAGATGGAATCTGTGGAAATTACTGAAATTGGACAAAAGAAAGAAAAAAATGAGGGGGGAAAATGAGCAGGCTCAGGGACCAGTGGGACAATGAAATATCTAACATTTCAGTCACCGGAGTCCCAGCAAAAGGAAAAAGGGTATAGGCTGGGAAAATATTTGAAGAAATAATGACTGAAAACCTTCCGAATTTGGTGAAAGACGTACATCTACAGATACAAGAAGTTGAGTGAACTCTAGGAAGGATAAAACCAAAGACATTATATAACATTCAGTTACATAATAAAACTTCTGAAAAAGATAAGAGTCTTGAAAGTGGTCAGAGGGAAATGATACATTACAGTAGTCCCCCCCCCCCATCTTATCCACAGTCCTGCATTCTGAGGTTGACCTCGGTTGACTGTGGCCCAGAAGCAGATGACCCTCCCTGTGACATATTGTCAGGGGGTCAGTACTGGCCTCACATTACACATCACATGCCTACGTCACTCATCTCACTTCATCTCACCACATGGCCATTTTATCACCTCTCATCAGTCACAAGAAGGGTGAGGACAATGCAGTTAGATATTTTGAGAGAGAGATGACATTCATGCAACTTTCACTACAGTATATTGTTATAATTGCTGCATTTTATTATTGTTGTTACTGTGCCTGATTTATGAATTAAACTTCATCATAGGCATTTATGTACAGCAAAAATCACAGTGTATGAAGTAGTTGGTACTGTCCATGGTTTCAGGCATCCACTAGTGGTCTTGGAATGTACCCCGTGTGGAAAAGGGGGGCTACTGTACCTAAAAAGGAACAATAATTTGAATGAGAGCAGATTTCCCTCAGGAACCATGGAGTCAGAAAGAAGTGGAGCATTTTTCAAGTGCTGAAAGAAAAGAACTTCACGCCAGAATTCCATTTCTCATGAAAACATCCTTCTGGGTGTTTGGTCACCCGGACCAAAAAGAAGGAAGATGAGATAAACAGTCTCCATGAAGGGAAATAGAGAAAAGTTGTGGCCAGCAGATCTGTACTCAGAAAACATCCAGAAGATGTCCTTCAGACGAATCAGAAGTGGTAATGGTCGGAAATGTGGAACATCAAGACAAAAGAGCAACCGAAAGAGCAAATTCATGAGTAAAAATGATATGCTCTATCTTTATTATTTTTTTTTATTTATTTATTTGACAGAGAGAGAGAGAGAGATCACAAGTAGGCAGAGAGGCAGGCAGAGAAAGAGGGGGAAGCAGGCTCCCTGGTGAGCAGAGAGCCCGATGCGGGGCTCGATCCCAGGACCCTGAGATCATGACCTGAGCCGAAGGCAGAGGCTTTAACCCACTGAGCCACCCAGGCGCCCCGTCTCTATCTTTTTAAACATGCTGGACAGTTGAAGTGGTTTTGCTGATGGACCACGCCGTGTGAGACGTTGTCGGAGGGGAAGCGGGCCGCACAGTCTGCAGAAATGCTCAGCCCTATCTGTGCACCTGCCTGTCAGTCTTAACCACTTCAAAATAGAAAGTACGAAGGGAAAAAGAGGTCTTACACATAGGGCATATTTCATACTGGTGCTCCAAACAAAAGCTAAATTCATGAGATTATTCTTCAGCCAAGATGATCTATTTTAGAATCACTAATGTTCTTCAATCTCCAACACTCCTTCCTTAGCTGAGTGATAACCCTTACGAACCTAAGGGGTTTCTGTGAGCGGAGAGTGGGAGAGAGCCCTGCGCCAGAATCCCCCCACCGCCATTCCAGGTCATGGGACCTTGTTCAGGCTGGCCACTTAACTGTGGTGCATCCCCGTCCCCCATCTGTGCAACCAGAGCAGTTCCCTACCCCACCCACCTCAAGGGGCACCTACTAAAGACCCCTGCCTACTGCTGGAAGCCAGAGGGCTCAGATTTTTAGGCCAGGTTTTGCCAGTTAATGGCAATACAACTCTGAGCAGCAGTATCCTGACGTAAAAATAGGGCTAATATGTACAGGACAATGAGGAAGACTTCAAAGATGGGAAGTACTCCGATGGCCCTGGGACTGGCCAAAGTCACCCGGCTTAAAGGGTACAGAGTGTTGCTGCTTTAGATCTTTCTGATGTCCCTAGTCAGGCCTATGTTGGGGGTGATATCTGTCCTCCTCTTAGACAAACATGAGCTTTAAAAAAAAAATCTTTGCTTTGGGCTTATCTAGAACCTCTTTGGTGATCAATGTAAAATTTATGTCACTCTGAGCTGAGATACATGGAGCTCCTCGGTTCCACCCCCTGTGCACACCGACCTCTTTCGGGGCTACTTGATGGTGCCATCCACCAGGGAAAGGGGCTCCAGAGTGGATCCCAGAGGAGAAACATTTGAAATTCCCTATTCCTGCCTTCGTGATTAGGCCTAAACTACCACAGTGTACAATTCAGAAGCTTCTGGATGTATCTACTCCTTCACCCTGGGCATTACTGCCCCACAGGGGCCAGTCAAGTGTCCCAAGACAATCAGAGAACCTGAATTCTATCACCCCAGGACCTCACAGAGGCTGGGCCTTTCAACAGTGTGGGGGACAATGACAATAAAGAGGTAAGTGCTTTGTAAAGTGTCAGTGGTTTTTTTTTTAAGATTTGTTTATTTATTTGACAGAGAGAGAGAAAGAGAGAGAACACGCAAGAAGGGGGAGCAGCAGGGGGAGAGGGAGAAGCAGGCTCCTCGCTGAGCAGGGAGCCCGATGCGGGGCCTGATTCCAGGAACCTGGGATCATAATCTGAGCTGAAGGCAGCCACTTAACTGACTGAGCCATCCAGGAGCCCCTGTAAAATGTCAGTTAACAAAAAAGGAAAGGGGATAAAAATGTCTATTTTTTAAAACATGGAGCATCTTTAGAAATACAGCACTTGTGGGGCACCTGGGTAGCTCAGTTGGTTAAGCGACTGCCTTTGGCCCAGGTCATGATCCTGGAGTCCATGGACTGAGTCCTGCTTCGGGCTCCCTGCTTCACAGGGAGATTGCTTCTCCCTCCGATCCTCACCCCTCACGCTCTCTCTCAATCAAATAAATAAATAGATAAAATCTTAAAAAAAAAAAAAAAAAAAAAAAGGGATGCTTGGGTGGCTCAGTCGGTTAAGCGTCTGCCTTTGGCCCAGGTCATGATCCCAGCGACCTGGGATCGAGTCTAGCGTCAGTCTCCTTGCTCAGTGGTGAGCCTGCTTCTCCCTCTGCCTCCCTCTCCCCTTGCTTGTGCTTGCGCAAATAAATAAATAAAATCTTAAAAAAAAAAATACAGCACTTGAGCTATGCAAAATGGTGGGTATATGGAGAAATTCTTCCTTCCCTAAGGGCCCCCAAACCACCCCTGAATTAAGTCAGCAGGCACTCACACACACACATACTTTTATAGAAAATATATAGTATTATATTGCCCCTTCCTCTCTCTCCCTCTCAGAGGCATGATTTCCTTAGAACTGTTGGATGCTTAGATCCTGCCGTGGTCAAACCACACCACACTGTTTGAGAAAGGCTCTAGTCTGTTCTTTTCCTGTTCTACACGCCTAATACCATCTCTTTACTGGGCCTTCCCCCACATTTTAAAGGTGTGTAATGGGAGATGGGGGGAGAGAACGAACAGGTGTTTGCTCTCAGGGTGGAAAGGCACCAAAAGGACTGTGCGGTGCACTGGACTAAAGGTTTTCCTTTCTAGTTGCCTCCTCTTTCAGTAGAGACTGAAAGTGGATTTAAGGCTGCCCTTTCAGACGGCGTCGAGCAGCCAGGTACATACAGACTACCACAGACGTGGCACAGGCACTTGAGGACAAGTGAGTCCTGTTCTTCTTTCTCCTCTCCATGTTTTGTAGGGATGCAACAAAGTTCGGCTTTGACTCTACATTCGCTATCTTTTTTCTTTTTAAATTTAAATCCAATTTTGTTAACGTATAGTGTATTATTAATTTCGGAGGTAGAACTCAGTGATTCATCAGTTGTATATAACACCCAGTGCTCATTCCATCACGTGCCCTCCTAAATGCCCGTCCCCCAGTTACCCCCTCCCCTCCAGCAACCCTCAGTTTGTTTCCTAGAGTTAAGAGTCTCTTATGGGACTCTGCATTCAGCCAAAGTCTTTGGAGGGCTGCCATCACCCTTACTGGCAATCCTGGCCTCCATCTGACTGAATCAGCAATTCAAGAAAGGATCTGTTGATATCTGAACATTCGCTTTCACATATTTCAAGTACTCAGGACTTTATGATGTGAAAATCTCCTTGTGTGTGTCACAGGTTGAAATTATGTCAGTTTTAGTATAAAGATATTTTATTATTGCAAATATAAAATAGAGTCATAATTAATAACTGTGAGAGCTGTTAATGT
Source organism: Potos flavus (assembly GCA_028534135.1). Lineage (NCBI taxonomy): Eukaryota > Metazoa > Chordata > Mammalia > Carnivora > Procyonidae > Potos > Potos flavus. Next base: position 185,278,454 of record CM052898.1, on the reverse strand, counting down.
TCTGAATGGTAACAATTAAGACCTTTCAGATAGTTAATCAAGTAGGCACATAAGCTGACAATTACTACTGATATTAAGAGTCATGAGGATGACTTGGGGAAGAGAATTTGTAAGCTGACAGATACGTTTATAAATTTATTTATATATTGATTAATTGTAGGGCCTTGAATCCACGACCCTGAGATCAAGACCTGAGCTGAGATCAAGAGTCAGGCACTTAACCACCTGAGCCATCCAGGCGCCCCAGCTGACAGATGTTTATAAACACTTTTTTCTAAAGGGCAGAGCAAGAGATTTATATCATAATTCTACCTGGAAACAATCCAAATGCCCTACCATTGGTGAACCGGTGAGCAAGTCAGAGAACGGAATACTGTTTAGCAATAAAAACCAGTAAGCTGCTGATAAATACGATGGAATGGATGACTCTCAGAACACATTAGGGAAGCCAAAGAAACCAGACTCAAAGGCTGCACTCCACCTAATTACATTTAGGATATTCTGGAAAAGAGGAAACTATATGAGCGGAAGGCAGATTAGCACTTGCTAGGGACCAGGGAAAGGGGGGGATGGCGTTCAAGGGGCACAGGGGAACTTTCTGGGGTGATAGAAATGTTCTGCATGTTGACTATGGTGATGGTTCCATGACCGTATGTGCTTATCAAAATTCATAGAACTGTATACCCCACAGAGTGACTTTTATTGTATGTAAATTATACCTTAGTAAACCTGGCCCTCAATAAAGAATTTACACCATAATTCTAATACTTGTAAATTTATTTGTTACACTAGTCTTTATAATATTAAACAAAGAAATCCTTTAAGAATCGTATTAATTTTATTTGATTCTATTCAGGCTATGAGTCTTAAGGAAAACACATTTCTATTTGAGAATTCTTTTGTAGCTTAAAGAAGGGTGAATTTAGATGGAATGCCCATTTCACCACCTCCACATTTTATGAGGGGGGAAAAAAACCCTTTAAAATCATGTACAATAGCTGCAGTAATTCATTTTTGAAGCAAAGAATAGAGTACAAAAAAGAGAAAAACTGTTGAGGAAAGGTTAGGGACTTCTTCACTAGCCTCAGTGCTATAACCTCGAATATCTTGACCGCAGATGGGATCTAGCAGGAGACAATGCTAAGAAAGTACTGTCAGACTTTTAGAAACTACCTAATAAAAACTAATAGTATTATAATCATTGATTTCTTTTTTTTTATGATTTTATTTATTTATTTGACAGAGAGGAGAGAGATCACAAGTAGGCAGAGAGGCAGGCAGAGAGAGAGGGGGAAGCAGGCTCCCTGCTGAGCAGAAAGCTCAGGACCCCGAAATCATGAACTGAGCCGAAGGCAGAGGCTTTAACCCACTGAGCCACCCAGGCGCCCCATAATCATTGATTTTTAAAATAAAGTTTTCCAGAGTTCTTCTACAAGTATCCATTTTAACACTCCGCCATCCAGCCAGAACATGCTGTGGGCCGCTCTGGGAGCTGGCCCATCGCAGTCGGCCGGGGGTCCGTCCATGAGGGGGGGTAGACTGGGGGTGAGGGTGGGGTGGCCTTCTTACCTTGTATCAGAGGAAGATAAAGGTGGTATTGATCAAGTTCTCCACTGAAGACGGCAAAAGCCTGGCGCTTTAGCAGCATGGCTTTCTGCTCAAAACTTGAGAACAGTTTTAAAGAACTGCTCTGCATGTCTAGAATAAATACAGCCAATACGTCCCATTTAGTGAGAAAACTGCAATCAGGGGTAAGTGATAGGACATTCATAATCGTGTAATTCCTATCCTTCCCGGTGAAAAATCATGGTCCTGAGTAATTATCATCTTGTGGTTATTATTCACATATTTATTTGTAAACATAAATACTTCGTTAATGACATTTAACAATACGGCAGTACAAGAGGCTATGAGGGATAGACAATTACTCCTAATAGATTATGGTAAGCCTATCACTACTTTCAGAAGTATTCCCCCGTGGTAAAGCTGGAGGAGAGGTTGTCAGGGCCTTCTGGTCGACAGACTGGAACCAGGAGGCTCATTCATGAGTCCTGACACATTAAGCACATTACATTACAGTTTGCAGCCTAGATGGCATCATTGAAGATCCGAGGGGAGTTCTCAGCTACGTGGTAGAAACGGATCATAATGGGATCGGGCCTCTAAAGTGTGATTTATGTGCGAGTAACATGCAACTTACTCATTAAATCTTTAAACATTGTTTTCTCGTGAGTCAGAAGATGGTCAATAATGGACTTCCAACTGGATATTAAAAAAAGCAAAATTAATTAAATATGTAAGGGAGGACAGTCTGATTAGAGGCATCAAGAAAAGAACATGCCCCTTTGAAATCTATTAAAAACTGTTTTCTGAAAAGAAGTTAGTGAAATGAAAGGGTTTTAATACAAGGGAAAGCTGAGCAAAAGCTCTTCATTTACAAACTTAAAGACAAAGGTGATGAATAACAAAGGAAAGAATGAGTACTTCCCAGCTTACAGTAAAAGAAAAACAGTTTTTTCAAGAGTTGCCCTTGTGCTGATGGAAAGAAGTGGGAGTAGTGACATCAAATATGACTAGTCTTCAAGTGGGCTCCCCAGAAGAGCAACAGGATTTCAAGGTGAAAGCCACAGGACTGGGGGGAGGGGAGGGGTAGCAGGGCAAACTCTGACCCGTCGCCACCCGCCATCCCAGCCATTGATAAAGAGTGACCCTGACGGGGGCGAGTCACTGTGGTGGTTTTGTTGACCTCCCAGGAAAGGGCGCAGGGAGTTGACCTCACATCTGTTATTTCAGCGGCCGTGCCTGGCCGGCTGCACGGTCTTGGTGAGAACTCGTGAAGCGCGAGCTGAGACGTGGGATAAGGACACCACAGTGTCACCAGCGGGCTCTGTCACCTTAGCGCTGGAGTACTCAGTGACCCCCAGATAGAGCTGTACTAGGCCTGGGGACACTGGAAGCCTGGACTGTGCACTCTGGGGATTACGTGCTCTCGTAACTGAAATCCTGTTGATAAAAAATGCACCTCTGTATTTTTAAAACACCCAACTCCTGTGCCATGAACAAAGTTAACACGCGAGCTGGTGACAGGGTCGTCCTAGATCTGGGTTGATTGCTAACCGCTCCCATTTCAAGTATTATGAGAATTATGAGAATTATGTCAACCGAAACACTTTCTCTACTGGAGGATTCGCAGCAGCCCTTTGTCACAACAGCGTTTCTTACTGTGCACAGCAAGTGTCCATCTGAAAGAAAGCAGGGTCCAAGAATAAGTCCAGGACTTCTTTCTTCCAGGCTCGCTTGGTATAGGCGTAGCCGCTCAGAGAGCTCAGCAGCTGAGCGCCGGCCCGGAAGCTGGGAGCGTTGTAGGCACTGAACAAGGGGTGGAGAGGGAAAGGCTCAAGGTCAAAGAGTGCAAAGAACGCCGCTCCGTGCCTTGCCCATACCCAATTCTGCTCCCTACGGGCGGGACACCAGGGGGGAGACGGCGTTACCTGTGATTGCGTAAGTAAGGAAACACGTAATAAAGCAAGCGGGAGATCAAGGGCACCGCTTTCTCCTTCTCGTCACTTCGATAAACCATGTCCAGGAGAGACGCCAGGACCTGCCGGAGCGGGATCACAAGGAAACAGTGAGAATTAGTCCTACCTAACGAGACAACTCCCGGGGCAGCTTGAGGGCGGCCCGGAGGGGCGGCCCTCACTCGCTGGCCCGGGAACGGAGGGCCTGCACCGAGCTCCGGGCCGGCCGTCTGGGCACTGAGGGAGGACAAGTCAGGTGTGCACTGACCTCTGCCAGGAGAGACAGGGCCTGCACGCTGTACGCCGACGGGGCAGACGCGGACACCATTGCTGAAGTGGCGGCGGCGGCGGCATCTGCTGACAGAAAGACACATTCGTGCTTCAGTCAGTGCGGACGGGCCACCATTTCTGCCCCTGAGACCCGGCACGGATGTGAGTGACGCGCCCCAGCCTCGTGCCCTGAGATGCGCGTAAGTATCCCGGTTCCTCTCCGTGGACATGTTCGACTTCAGGAAGAACCTGGGTACTGTGATCACATAAATCAGCACCGACTCACTGTCCTCCTCCCCATCTCTCTTCTCAGCATTGTTCTCAGAACGCCCACATCCCCTTGGATGATCCATCTTACCCTCTGCGCCTCTGACCTCCCGACCTTCTCTTCCAATAATCTGTTACTCCACGCCAGTCGGTCACCTATTGTCACCAACACACCCTTGGCCTCACCAATCTCCCAAATCTCCATTTCCAGCCTCCCTCTCTGACCACATCTGACCTTTCCCGAACCCTTGCACAGACCCCCCAACCCTTCCACCTGCCGCCCTGACCACCCGCCAACGCCTCCAGGTCTGCCCTTCTAGCCTCCCCACCTATACCCGTGGTCTCCCATCCACCTGGCAAACATCCTGGGCTCTTTTGCGGCTCTCTCCCTCTGAGGAACTCGCCTGGAAAAATGCAAAGCTGGCTAAACCCACAGAACAGCCTGTGGGGTTTCTGTGTAGTTAAATGCTCTGGAGAAAACCAAACAACGATGAAATCGGTCTCGCTTTCCTTCATGACCGTGAATCTCAAAAAGGACCTGATGCTGCCACATGGTCCCACCATCGGTACCCCGGCGGGGTGCCAGCTTTCCCACCCTGCCCCGTCATTCTTGCAGAACTTCCCTCCATAACCGTCAACACTCTTCCCTTCTCCGCCGATAACCGCACCTCCTAGTTCACTGAGACAGTTAATGGAAACAAATGGGAACTCCCTCAGTTTGGCCACTATGCCCTATGAATCTAGAACATATGTATCTCTACGTTCTCTGTGTTGTCTCCTGTTCTGATGGACATGTTCCTGGCTCCTATGGAAGAACGGTAATTCCATTTATGACATCGAGCCTGGCCCCATGGCCATCAAGGGCTTTGCTTTCTAACTATCCTTTCTCCCTCTGGTATTTATTTCTTCCTTTCTGCTTCCTTTCTGATCCGTCACATACAAACATGCTCTGGTATACTCCAGTTTAAAAACAAGAAAATAAGGGGCATTCTTTGGCCATTCGTTCTACTTGGTTATTGTCCTATTGACAAGTGAGCTGCAAGGAGTTCTCTGCATTCACGGCCTCCTCCTCCTCCTCTCCCAACCTCCCCTCCACCCGCTCCAGTGTTCCCACTGCCATGGCTTCCATGTTATCAAGCCCAGTGGGTCTCTGTCTGACCTTCCCCTATTTCTCAGCAGCCTTCCACTGTGTTACTCCACCCTCCTTCTCGGAGCACCCTCTTCTCATGTTTTGTGACTCTGTGCTCTCTTGGTTTTTCCTAGCCCAGTGACCACTTAAGTGTCATTTCTGGCTCCTTCTATTTTTTTCTGACATCTCAAATGTAATGCTTGCAAAACCAAGCTCAATTTCCTGTTCCAGAATGTTCTTATTTCGGTCTTCTCCACCTCAATAAATTGCGTAAGCTAAAAACCAAAGTCATCCTTGATTGCCTTTTTTGTTAACCACCACATGCAGCCCATCAGCAAATTCTGCGGACTCTGCATCTAAATCAGTCCACCTTTCCATCACGCATCCAAGCCAGCACCGTCTCTCGCCCACACCACTGCGAAGTCCTGCTAACTGGACTTCCCTTTTCCGTTCCCACTTGACCTTATTGCTCAGAGCAGCCAAACTGATGTTTTCTAAAGACCGAGGAAGAGCCTGTCACTACTCTAAACACTTTAATGGCTTCCACAGTGAGTGGGAGAAAATCTAAGCTCCTGACCAGGCTCCCCTCAAGCCCAGCAACCCTCAGCTCCCACTCAGGCTCCTGCCCCCTGCTCGCTAAGCTCCAGCCAGGCCGGTCTCCTGGTTTCTGGCCCACACCCACCTGAGGACTTGCCATCCCTCTGAGCAGTGCCCCTCAGGTCTTTGCACAGCTGTCCCCTGACTTCTCACTCCTTGGCGCAACTGTCACCTCCTTGGGGACCCACTCTGTAACATCTCCCTGCTCTTTGTAATCAGACTCTTACCGTCCTTACACTAAGAACCGCCTGAAATTCTCAGGGTCATTTACTTCTTCTTTCGACCTTTAGAAAGCTTTCATTTTGAAATAACTTCAGATTTTCAGAAGAGTTGAAAGATGCCTTTGTTAATGTACTTTTTGCTCCCACGTGTCTGCTGCCAAAGGGCCCGCATGCGGGACACACCACCCACGGACTCAAGAGTGAGAACCCGCACATCCGGGGCATGCACACAAACGTTAAATGGGGACAAACACATTATTTGAAGCCTCACTTTGCTTCATGCTTTCTATGGCCGACATGTATACATGTAATTTGTTTAAGTAAAACACGGTCATGATCTAAACACTCAGGGTTTTTGGTTCTCTATAATTAGCTAATTACGTTTTATGGAGAAGCTCAAAAATCACCTCCAGCTTTGGAATTCTCTGATTTCTTTAAACAAAAATAAGGTAATTTTACTCTAGTGTTATCTCGAGGTCGAATGTAATCACTGCACAAAAGCCAGGCCCATAACCATGGTCTGAGCAGTTGGCACAGCCGCTCTGGTGGAGAAGTAGTTCGATCAGTACGTGGGGCAGAAATGACTGAGGGCAAATGAGCCCAGCAGAGGCAAGCGCCCCCTTCCTGAACCAAAACTATAACCGCAGCCGGAGCCTGAGAAAGCCTCACCGCTGCTTTATGTTAGCAAACGACAGTGCGCTGGTTATAGTAGCTTCATTACACAATCAAGTGTAATTATTTTTCTTACGCAAACCACATAACTAGTCACCAAACCAATATGGCAGAAGCAGCGGCCGGGGAACCGCAGTTTGCCGAGGACGCTGTCCTCCCTCCTCCTGGGGAGAGAAGTCCCCTTCCGGTGGGCACCCATTTCTCGAGGCTCCAGTGCACCAGCCCTTCCCTCTTCTCCTCCGGGTCAGCCGTGTGGCCCGAGACGAACCCCCCAGCATCTCCACACGAGACTGGGTTCACCTCAGCCGAGCGCCTGATTCCTGCTATGCCTCGAACCAGACGCTGACGCCAGGGCTTTGCACTCACAGGAGCCACAGTGTTTTGTTCTGTTGTTTCTGTTACTTCTGCTACCTGTGAGAGAAAAGAGCCCTGACTTCTTGACCCTTCTACGGTAGATTAAAGCTCACCGATGTAGCCTTCGGCTGTTGCTGTAACTATTGCTAACAACCATGAAAGAGGCAGTAAAATATTACAGGAGAGCTTTTGAACATTTCCTTTGTGGTGGGTACTGTAGTATGTAGTTCACATTAAGAACCTAAATGTAGGGGCGCCTGGGAGGCTCAGTTGTTAAGCGTCTGCCTTCGGCTCAGGTTACGATCCTGGGGTGCTGGGATCGAGCCCCGCATCGGGCTCCCTGCTCGATGGAGAGCCTGCTTCTCCCTCTCCCACTCCCCCTGCTTGTGTCCCTCTCTTGCTGTGTCTCTGTCAACTAAATAAGTAAAATATTAAAAAAAAAAAAAGAGCCTAAATGTAATTGTTTGCCCTTGTGTTGATAAAACTGAGAGCAAACGAGACGGTTTACTCGTCTGGTGTCACCTATACCGGGACTGGACATACGCTCCTGTCCCCCGGTTAAATAATACCAAGAACTAGCAAAAACAGTTACTTGCTCCAAGATACACTTAATCCTGAAAGAACCACCGAAAACCAATAAAAACACCTTACGTATCGAAACAGGCAGCGTGCTCGTCAAGATTGACTTCACGACTCTCGCCCCGTGCTGCGCCCACCAATCCAAAACTCTGCTCAGTTCCAACCATTTCCCCAGCCTAAAAGATCTGCCATGAAGGACTTGGCCAAGGCCCCGCAACCTTACATAGTCCTCCCCGAACTTCCCCGATGAGACACTGCTATGACCCTGCCAAGTCTATCTCTCTCTGCAGCAGATCTAATAACCTACAATCAGCTTCATCGGCAGATCTGTCCAGTGGTCTTCAGGGCCGCATTTAAGGCAGACTCCTCCAGAGCACCGGGCTGATCGATGGTCTGAGTAGACAGAGGAGTCTCCTCTCAGAGTCTCCTGACTGCTTTCCTCGGAAGCTGTAACTAATAGCAAGCCTGGGGTGTGCCTAGCCCGTGTGACCTCCACCAGAGAACCGTCCCATCCCAGGCAGTGGCGAGGCACAAGGATCACCAAGAGGCATGGTATGTCAGTCGTAAAGAAAAGACAATCTAATGACCCTAGCGGCCTGACGACAGTTTTTTGGTTTACTGAATTTTCTTTCCACAATTCCACAAAAAGAAAAACATACATTTCCATAATTTTTATACGCCACAGATTTTTTTTCACCTGATCTGTGCAAGTTATCTTGGGAAGCTACTTTCTTGGGTTCTGATCTAGGCTCAGTGAGGGCTCCCACGGTAGCATATGTCCCTTGGGGCTCTATCAGTGGAATCCTATTGTTTATTCCACACAAATTATGTTGTAAATAGTAAAAATAGACTGTTGGCTTTTTTTTTTTTTTTTTTTAAGTAGGTTCAATGCCCAGCATGGATCCCAGTGCGGGGCTTAAACTCAACCCCGAGATCAAGACCTGAACTGAGATCAAGAGTCCGATGCCTAACCGTGTGAGCCACCCAGGTGCCCCCAGACCGTTTACTTTTAAGGAAAAACCAGAGCCCCTTGCAGCAGCCGGCAGCAGGCATTGTCTTTTGACCATCTCTGTACCTACCACACAAATCTTCCTCAGCATCAGATTCTTCTAGAGAGATCTGAGGCTGCGCCTTCACTTCCAGGTTTCTGCTTAGCCAGCTGGTTTGTTCCAAGGAAGAGCCAGCAATGTTCCCTACAGCTTCTAGGATTTTTTGAGTGACTTCCTGAGAGTAATGGAGAGAAAGAGGAAAGGAGGTTAGCTCAGGAAAAGAATCTAAAAATGCCTACAACAGCACCAACCAGCAGAAATACAGTGCAGGCCACAACTAGAACCACATAGATAATATGCAGTTTCCCAGGAACCACATTAAAAGATCAGAAGAAACAAGCTCAGAATGTTTAACCTCATATGTCCAAAATGTGATCAACATGTAATCAACGTAAAAATTAATGAGATTTCACAGTTTTTGTTTTGCACTAGGCCCCTGAGATCTGATGCGTGTTTTACACTGCAGCACATGCAGTTCAGACAGGCCACATTCCCAGTGCTCAGCAGCGACATGTGACTAATGGCTTCCACACTGGCCACTGTGGGCACACCGCAGGGAAATGGGAAGTCCCACTGCACGCTGCGTCTAGCAGATTCATTTTCTGGTTTCTCGAGGACCATGGGTTCTAGCTAGAATTGCATCTTTCAATAACGTAACAAGAAACACGATGAAATACATGAAATGGACTCGCTGAGGGTCAAGTGGGGAGTGAGCTGCATCAGGAGGACAAACAGTAGAGAATCGGGTCACGTGCCTGTGACAGGGAGAGAAATGCGGAGCCACTTTCTCAAGCCAGCGTCACCAAGTCTCACCAGCAGAGACCGGCCGCACGCCCTGGACACCTGAGAATCGAACCGTCCTGATCTCCGCCGCGCTGCGTTCAGGCGTGAGGCAAGAGCACGCCCGCCTGCCTGTGGCCGGCAGGGGTGCACTCGAGGGAACTACCTTGCCCTGAGCGTGGGCAGAGGTGTGGTGTGGCTGACGGCGGCGAGAAAGAGCAGGAAATGGGACCGAGAGCTCAGAGGAGGTCCCATTTCTCATGCAGTGGGTGATGGGGAAGAAGGGCAGGCCCCGCCTCGAAGCGGGGGTAAGGAGCCGGCCTCGGGAGGTTGAGCACCGTGGGACAGAAGCAGCCCCAAACGAGCAGGGGCAAGGTGCACCCGCCGTACAGGCTGTGGTAACGCCGTGGCCAAAGCCACCCCAGAATGGACTGAAGGGAGGGGCGTGCTGGAGGCAACGGGCCACAAAGCAGGGCCTCGAGAGGGGAGTTTGGGAAGTGCCGTCCAGGCACTGGTCGCACAGCATCTGGGCTTTAATGATGCTTCCCTCTCGACAACGACAACCGGAGGCCAAAGGAGCCCCCCGAGTTTCCTAATGGTGCTTGACTGCACTTTAGACAGTGCGCCAGTGGTTCAGCAGTGGGAACTCGACAGACCGTTCACCAATGCCAGGGATCGTAAGGATTTGCAGAAATATCGCCAGAGCCATAAAACTGATACACGTCTCACTTGAAATCGAAGCCTTGGCTCCAAAAGCCCCCGAATTGATGATTCTCATGGTTGCAAAACAGTGACTTCCTAACTCCATCATTCTATTTATTCGTTGGCTTTCTACTCTAATATTTCCCTTCTCCCAGGGTGAGTTTCACTTTGATTTTCAGGATTTTTGAGATTTCCTACGAGTGCATAGCACTTTAGTAAGGGGGGAAAAGCAAGGTTTCCAGGGAAGGAATCGACCTGGATGGAGTTATTAACAGTATTTACGCAGCCGAGGAGGCTCCGGCCGCCTCTGTGTAGCCGAGGAGTAGGGGCACCCTGTCAACCCCCAGCGGATTGCTCCAGTCTGACACGAGACCTTGGGCAGGAGGCTCTGGCCCGGGGCCTGCGGCGCCCTCTGAAGACAGTAACAGAGGAAGTCAGCTGTGAGGACAAAGGCAAATCTCAGAACGATTCTGCCCAGTGTTGCTGATCCACAGGCATGTCCTCTAAAGGTGGACACTGCTCCTGAAACGGGGACATCTCCCGAACTTTTCACACACAGACCTGCAGGTCCTTCTGGTCCTTCTTGCTTTCCAGGTTGGGGGTTCTCGTCACAAAATCGTTCAGCATGCTGTTGAGAGACAATCAGCTTCAGACTAAGAATGCTGCAGAAACGAGGGATGTTCCAGCAGAAAAACACAGTAACGTGAATGCTGGGTCCCAATACCTGAGAAGCAGAAAGTGTCCGGGGGGAGCTAGATTCAACTGCACGGATTCCTTTAACACGCCCAACAACGAAGGGAAGTTCTCTTGCAAGGCTGTTATTGGGAGTCTGTTTTAAAAAAAAAAAAAAAAAAAAAAAAAAAACAGGAAAAAATACCCAATTGTGAACAAGTTAAAACACGCATTACAAGTACATTTTACGTCCGGGCAGTTGGAAAGCAGAGGGAAGATGGCGTATCTGACTGACCTGTTTGTTCTTTTTTAAATTAAAATACGCACAAACGAAATGTGTGTACTCTGGCAAGAACCTGGAGTCTGGAGACCAGAAATCCTGCCGCTGACAAGTCAGATGCTCCTGGTTTTCTGTCTACCAAATAAAGGCCTTGAACCAGAGGGCCGTCTGACCCCTTGGGCCTGTCTAGCTCGAGGGTCCGGCCTCCCCAGTGCTGTTGGTAACGGAGTCGGCCCCCGGGTCCCAAGGTCACCCACCAGGAAGCTGATCTTCCGCAGCTCTCACAGCGAGGCCCACATAGCACAACATGCTGCAGCTCAGCCGTGGCCCGGGGTTCGAGGCCTGGTGCCTGACATACCGCCTCGGCAGTGACCTCGGCAGTGACCTCGGCAGTGCCTCTGCTGCAAGGGGAGAGTAAAAACCTAACCCGCGGCTGCTCTGGCAGCTCACATATCACTCAGACCGCTGTGGCAGACGCTCACTAGCCTGATGACACACGGCAGCTACCACCAGGAAAGACGTGACCGGCTCCTCTCTAAATCCTGAAGAAGGAACTCGAACGACGCTTGGGGGTGAAGCATCGACAGCTCATCTGAACTGTATCCAGGGCCGGGGACTCCTGTGATTCTGACCCTCTCGATCGAGCCTCCTGCAGCCTCAGGGTGTGGTGAGTTGGAAGAACCACGGAACGGGAGCTCGTATCTGGTCGTCGGACTGCCCGACTGTGTAATTCCTGCCACACACGTGAGGACTGGGAGGCGTCCTTGAGAAGGGGGCTCTACCCCCCACTGCCCCGTCGTCACTGCAACAGAGATGGCCCCACACAGTGGAGGGGTCGCGAGCTGCACCCGATGTGCCTGTGTGAGACCCGAGCAGCCCGGGAAGCCTGGTTTTCCACCTGTGGAGAACTGCGTGGGGAACCTGAAAGCGCTAGTGAGCTGGGGACACCCACGCAGAAGCCACGGGAAAGCAAGAGGACAGCACCCACAAGAACCATTTCTCCTTTTGCTAAAAGAAGTCTTTAACACGTTTAACACTGAACATAAAGTGTTCAACCTACAGCACCCGGGTTTTATAAAGTCAGATTAGGTCTCTGCGGAAGGAAGAGTAAGATCGTCGGGGCACTCTCCCACCTCAGGAGGAAACTAAGCCAGCGTCAAGATATTTTCTGAACTAAGGCGCTCCAGCTGTCAACAAGTGTGACCCGCGTTACATTTAGAATCACTGCAGTGGCATCTATAACTGAGACATGTTTGGGAAGGGGCACGTTACCTTTGGACGAAAGCATAGCAAAACTGCAACACGGGGATATCCGCAAGGGGCGCTTTCTGAAAATAAAAGTGAAACCAATTACTCTGAGCTGGTAGGAAATCAGGTTAAAAAAAAGAATTACAACACAAAACGAAACTGAGCCTCTATCCTCACGAAGTGAGAGTTTTTAAGCCAGAGCCTTTCAAATACAGTAACACGTGTGAACGCAGCCGCAGGTGTGACCAAACAAAACGACACTAGGAGGTCCCGAAGCATTACTGACCTTCTTAGCAGACTTGCAGGCCAAGTCCACAGCAGGCTTTTACCAAGTATCCAGGGAAAATGTGGTAGAACAACTGAACCTCCCTGAATAAAAAGGTGACGGCCAATGTTGACCCTCGCGAGTGCGTGCAACTAGCTACAGACAAGAGACGAGAAAAAATTCTAATTCTTAGCTCAAGGAATTCGCTCACACTCAGGCCAGACAGCTTCCCTAAATCCCAAGGGGCTGCAACTACTTAGAAACTGGTTTTGAAAATACATTTTCCCCCTTCTTGCTTATAAAAAGTTATTTGTAGAGGTTATAGAAGTTGAACTCATTAAACTAACCACAAAATGTAATTCTGTTACTCGAACCGGACAGCCATGCTAACTGAATTTAAATAAAACAAATAAAAAAAACAAAAAAAACCCCACCAGCCGGCCAGATGAGATCTAGTTTTTTGTTTGCAGAGGCTCCTCCTGGCGGACAGCCCGCTCTGGTGCTGCAGGCGTCACGCTGCCTGTAGGAAGGGACCACCAGCGCCTGACCCTTGCAACTTGCTCAGGGTTATAAATGCAAAGTCACTGCGGATCCGACGGCCCCTCCATCCCCGCTCCTCTCTTCGGGGTCGATTACTTTAATATTTATGTACAAGAGTGAAAGGCAACAAGACTACCCGGCACTCGCGGGAGGCCCAACAAAGGCCACGGATGTCACCCATGTGCATTGCGCACCCGATTCCTCGTGCTTCGACGGTTCCATCACCTGGCCGCGTGGCCGGCCTATCCTCTTTTCCCGACGAGGATACAGCGGACTGAGGGCAGAAACACTTTCACTACTTAGGATTCCTAACCACTGAAGCGCGTAGCTGATTTTTAATTTTGGAACGAAGGAAGGGGACCAGGGCCCTGAGCACAACAGACTCTTTGGAAGCCGTGGCAGGCCTTCCTCGCACGGGCATTTCTGCAGAGGCTCCCCGGTGCCGTGTGCAAGGGGCCCTTTTGGAGGCGGCGTCCAAATGAAGAGCTCTACTCTAAGACAGGTGGAACTATAAAACCAGCTAAAGAAATTCTTGGTCAGTTTTCTCACTTACAGGGTGAGACATGGACGAAAAGATGGCTAATTCCCAGGTTCAGCTTTTGTTTGCCATCCCCAGTGTGATGACCTTAATATCCAGAGCTGTATTCCTTTTGTTATAAAACCTTTTATCAGGTAAAAAATATATATATGGGGCTCAGTTGGTTGAGCATCCAACTCTTGATTTCGGCTCAGGTCATGATCTCAGGGTCCTGGGATCGAGCCCTGCGTCGGGAGGGAGTCTGCTCGAGTATTCTCTCTCTCCCTCTCCCTCTGCCCGCTACCCCACTTGCACTCTCTCCAAAAGAAATAAATCCTTAAAATATACCTAAAATTTGCCATTTTAACCATTTTTAAGTGTCCAGTTCGGTGGCATTAACATTCACACTGTCGTGCAATCATCACTACCATCCACCTCCAGAACTTTCTCATCTTCCCAAAAGGAAACTGTCCCCATTAGACAGTAACTCCTGCTCCCTCTCCTCCTGCCTCTGGCAACTGCCATGCTACCTTCTGGAGAAAGTATGTGTGCAACGAACTACTCCAGAGACTGCATGTAAGTGGAACCACATTTTTGTCCTTCTGTGACTGGCCTCCCTTGGCATGGCCTCAAGGTTCACCCACTGTCATAGGTGTCAGAATTAACCTCCTTTTTAAGGCTGAATGATATTCCATTGCATGGATAGACCTGATTTTGTTTATCTATTCATTCATCAATGGATACTTGGGTTGTTTCTACTATAAACACTGGTGTACAAATACCGGTTTGAGTAAAACTCTATTTTTAAATAATCATCCTGTCCATTCCGCTGGTTTTCATTTAGGGAATTATTCTTATTATTTTTCCTAACAATTTTATTTTTTTTAGTGTTTATTTTTTATTTTATTTTATTTATTTTTAAAGATTTTATTTATTTATGTGACAGAAATGGTGAGAGAGGTAATATAAGCAGGGGGAGCAGCAGAGGGAGAGGGAGAAGCAGGCTCCCCACGGAGCAGGGAGCCCAACGTGGGGCTCGATCCCAGGACCCTGGGATCATGACCTGAACCAAAGGCGGACACTTAACAGCTGAGCCACCCAGGCTCCCCTACTTATTTTTTAAAAGATTTTATTTGAGAGTGCACGCACATAGTACACATGAGTAGGGAGGAGGGGCTGACAGAAGGGAGAAGCAGGCTCCTTGCTGCGTGGGGAGCTGGACATGTGTCTCGATCCCAGAACCCTGAGATCATGACCTGAGCCAAAGGTGATTGCTTAACCAACTGAGCCAGTCAGGCACCCCTTTCCTGACAATTTTAAATCACGTGATAGAAGGCAATTATTTCAAAGTCAAAATAAATCCCTGGTTTCTAACAAATTAAGTAAGAACAAAACAGCCTCTATTCTTTCAATGAGGCACCCTGCTTTGATAAACACAAAATGCTCTGGGGCGCCAGCCTGTCTCAGTCAGTGGAGCGCGTGACTCCTGATCTCGGGGTCGTGAGTTCGAGCCCCACAATGGGTGTAGAGATTACTTAAGAATAAAATCTATTTAAAAAAGCAATAAAGCTCTAAGGGCATAAAAAAAATGCTAAACCACAAAGTCTTCTCTGTTTCGAAACCACCGCACGTGACTGGACAAGGCCTCGAGGTAGCAAGGACTCTCCGGGCCAGTGTGCAGAAACGGAGCGGCACAACTCCAGGAGCTTCAGGGCTCCATCCCGGCGCCCTTCACACGCCGTGGCTTCCACCGCGGCCAGACGAAGCTCTTCCTTCGCAGAATGCCTCGAAGGAGTCCTGTCCTCTGACCTGTACTTTTCACTTTTACAGAAAAATTATGCAAACTGTTAACCTGCCCTTTGACAGAGATGTTCCTCTTCTCTTTGAACTGGTCAGAGGTCTCTTCTCGGCTAGGCCTGTGGGGATTAGGGCTTTCAGCAGAACGGACTCCACCCCCTACTGACCTGAACAAACAGTACCGTGGTTTCTAAGCAGCTCAAGGTGGGGTCCCTCATGATAACCACCGCCTCTTAAAACGCCTGCCCAAGAGAGCGCAAGGCTGCCAAAACAATTTGTCATTTGCTGAGTCAACACGGGATAGGCTCCTGACCTCCCTTCTCAGAGCATTTACTAAGAAAAGCATAATTCTAAATCTTTCCTTTAAGATGTACATGCATCTCCTACAATAGGAAATGTCTTTCTCCAGGACCCGGGAGCCGTCCTCTGAAATATCGCCACTGAAAGAGACAGGACCCCTGTGTCCCAGGCCCCGGGAGTGTAGGAGCCTGCCTGCCACGAGCACCAGTCAGCAAACCCAGACGGCCCACTCACAATGACCAAGCCCCTGCCCCCCTTTTTTGGAATTTTCTACCCCCCTGACTTTGCTGGAGGCCCTGCTCGTTCACCCTTCCTACTCCCCCATTTTCCAGCTCAAGTACCCCACTGTCTCTGCACAAATCAGAACTGAGGTCAGCTCTCCCCCTGACCCCCCAATACGGTAGCTACTGAATAAAGTTCGTCTTTGCCAACTGTAAGTAGTATTTGGCTTTGCTTCTCCGGGATGCCTTTTAGGTTGCAGGTACTTGGTGAACCCATTCCCGGGCAGGGCATGCCGTGGCCGGGGTGTACAGATGAAAGATGGGCCCCGGCCTCCCGCGGCTCCCACCTTCACACAGGTGCACGAAGCCCATTAGGCACACCTCACGGGGTGTCCCCCAAGCCCAGTAGAACACTTCCATTCCCCAGTCCCAGGAAATCCCAGTTGCTCCTGCGACCTCTGCTTCCCTCCAAAACACAATTTATAAGACATGGGGATAGGAGGGGGCTGTGCATTTATCTGGAAGATCCCAGGCTTCTGACCTCGTCCCCTCGGATTTGCGGTGGCCTCTTCACCACCTCCTTTGCCAGGTGCAGCACCGTGTCCGTCTGCAGGGTGCTGAGCGCACAGATCAGGTCGACAAGGGTCAGCTGGGATGCACTCGCGGCCGGGACAATCTGCCAAGGAAAAAAAATAGCTCCCTTAGAGCTCACAGAGAGAAAACGAAAATAAGAATGATGCCCAGAAAGTATTCTACAATACCGGCCCCATGGAGAAAGAGCTTTAATCTTTTAAGTAAATATTTAAACAAAAACTGGGTAAAGGACTCTACTGGTAGGGATGGATAAAGAGGAAGTTGCGCATTTAATCACAGGAACGTAGTTGGCATCTGACATACATTAGGAATAACAGGGGCAGGCGATAATGGGGCGGTGACAATGGCATGTTCAAGCTTAGAAAGCATGTCATTTCATTTTTAAAAAAAGTAATCTCTATACCCATCGTGGGATTCAAACTCACATCCCTGATTTTAAGACGTGGATGGTCTACCAACTGAGCCAGCCAGGCGCCCCTCAGAAAGCATTTTAGAAACAGCCACACTTAATCTGAAGGAAGCAGAGCGGCACTGAAAGCCCTGAAAGTAAGAGGACAGTAAAAGAAAAACCAGATAAACCAGGTTCTCAACAGTTGGTCTTGGCAGGAAAGCCCTGGCATGGGAGGTCCATTCTGGATGATGGAAGTCTGCATAACGTGGTCACACGCACTTGGAAGGGATCAAGTTTACCACCAGGGAAAACCCCATAGGTGCTCATAAGCAGGGTGGCCTGGACCACCAACCTCCCGTGCTTCCTCAGGAAACAGGAGCCTATGTTTTGCACTGACAAAGTGTCCAGGGGGTGGGACAGACCCTCTGAGGGAGGTATGAGATAGGAACCTAGAGGGTCAAGAGAGAACAAAGGAAGAGACCTGTTTTTTTTTATTTTGCGGAAATAAACCAAGTCCCTGGAGGACTTAGTGATGGACCAGTCAATGGTTAAAGAACGGTGAGATGTGAACTGAAGTTATCTTTGGGAATAGGAATGGGAGGGTTTAAATCGGTTATACATTTTTGTAAGTATTACTTTTTTTTTTAAAGATTTTATTTATTTATTTGACAGAGAGGAGAGAGGTCACTGTTATGCCCAGATTTTTAGATCCCCAGAGACCACCAGGGAGCCGAGTCCATGCAAGAGCAAAGAGCCTTTATTCAAGCTAGCTTGGGCTCGGTGTTCTCACCCCCACCGGAGCAGCGGCGTGAAGGAGAACAAAGAGCCTCGTTTTCAGGCGGCTCATTAGTTTTGTGGGATTTTTCGGCCAATGAAATTGTAACATTCACATAAAAAGTAGCAAGGTGATATCTGGCCATGCACAGAGGGCCAACTGAGTTTCTTTTTACCCTATATGGTGTGCAAGGTCGGTTCCGCATTCCTATTACCTGACTTAACTAACTCAAAAGGGGGGGGGGCGGTGTAGCACAAAATGGGGTTAGTTTAGGCTCTGCTCTCAAAATGGAGTTAGTCAGCTAGTTTGTCTATTCTTTCAATCACAAGTAGGCAGAGAGGCAGGCAGAGAGAGAGGGGGAAGCAGGCTCCCCGCTGAGCAGAGAGCCCGATCCGGGGCTCGAACCCAGGACCCTGAGATCATGACCTGAGCCGAAGGCAGAGGCTTTAACCCACTGAGCTGCCCAGGCGCCCCTGTAAGTATTATTTTTATAAAATAAAAAGCCTATGGAACCTGATGTGTCGATGTAGGTTCATGACTGGAACAAACACCACTCGGGGGGGTCTGATTGTGGGGGAGACCATGCACGTGTGGGGCGGGGAGCATTTGGGAAATCTCTGTGCTTTCCCCTCAATTTTGCTGTGAACTTAAGGCTGCTCTTTAAAAAAAATAAAGTCTTTAAAATAATAGTTTAAAGAACAGTTACAAGATGTTACTACAAGCAGAGAAGGACCCACAGGGGTTCTCAGAGGGAGGATAACGTACCATTCCTCAAGCTGGGTGGTGGGTTCACGGTGGTTTCTCTAGTCTGTGGCGCACACACACTATACACACTCTTGTATGTGTGATAATAGATACCATATTTAAAAGGTTAACCGAGGGGCGCCTGGGTGGCTCAGTCGCTTAAGTGTCTGCCTTTAGCTCAGGTCATGATCCCAGGGTCCTGGGATCGAGCCCCACATTGGGCTCCCTGCTCTGCGGGAAGCCTGCTTCTCCCTCTCCCACTCCCCCTGCTTGTGTTCTCTCTCTCGCTGTGTCTCTCTCTGTCAAATAAATAAAATTTAAAAATCTTTAAAAAAATAAAATAAAATAAAAAGTTAACCGGGACTAGGTATTCTTTACACAGAGTTCCGAGAACAAGCCAAGGTGAGCCCACCTCCCGCCTTGGCCCGCCCACAAGCCTAGCCGGAGGCACAGCTGTGTTATCTGCGCATTTGCATTTGCATGGAGCACTGGGTGTTATACTAAACAATGAATCCGGAAACACTAAGTCAAAAACCAATGATGTACTGTAGGGTGACGAACATTAACGCAATAGAAAAAAAACCAAAAAAACTAAAAAATAAAACAGTGAAACCACTCCAGCAGTTTCCCCTGCCCATCTCCGATGTCACCTTTGATTACAAGCAACTGTGGTATTTCTGGCAGAGTAAGTTCAAGTACAACTTTAATTTTCAGACTCTACCTTCATCTTACTGAGACGCTTAACCTTCTTTCTGCTCCACACTGCTGCAACCGCGGCTGTCAACTGAACTCCAAGATGGGCCGTTAAGGGGTTCAAGAAGTCTAAAATTTTTTGTCGTATGGTCTAGAAAGCAGGAAAGAGGAGAGTTATGGCAGAATAGTACCGGGGCTATCACCTGTTTATTTTTGGTGGGATAATACAAGATAAAAGAAATAATAAAACCACAGAGGAAGTTCTCTCACTTTGGTGGTTTTAAAGTAAACGGAAGAGGATCCCTTCGTGGTTCCAAGGAGATCGATGGGTCTCTTGTGAGTCTCCTCCTTTCTGAGAACATTCCAGAGAAGGGCCATGGTGTTAACAATTCGAGGCAACTCTTCCAGAATGGCATTCTTGGCATTTTTCAAATTGGTAGGATCGCTTACAGCGGTGGTCTAAAATTGAAAATGAACATGAGACTCGGCTGCGTGTGCAGCCCTGGCTCCCTTCCCAGGAGACCAGGGTGCGGGTGGGGTGTGGTGGGGTGGGAGTCTGGGTCCTAGCACTCCCCTGAGCAAGTCCCATGGGCCGTGGTCTGGAAGCAACATGCTTTCTGTGCATTTCAACCCACAGCCTTTCTTTCTGGGCACCTGGGAGTCTGAGGTTCCACGTTAGGCTCAAGTCATTCAGCCAAAGCATTCGTTGCATTTGAAAATTTAATCCCCAAAAGGACAGAGCAACTGACAGTTAAAATGGCTTCAGACTGCAGATTTCACAAACACCATGAGGTCAAGTAAAAAATATGCGCGAAAAAGATGACATTTTATCCCTTTTGGTTACTGATAAAACAACGCACAATGGGAAGGCTCAGCCTTGGGGAGTGCCCAAAGAACAAAACTACATTTGCATTATCTTTGCATATTTGTGCATACACATTTGCATACACACTTGCATTATTTGCAAGCATATGTTTGCATATATATTTACATTCCCTACATGTGCACATTTCTTATTTGAATGGGTCATAATCCAATGAAGACAAAACAATATATGAAATTTGCCTCGAACTCAGCGGGGGGGGGGGGGGGGAGGGCGGGCAACTTACCTTTTTGTTTTGGTTGGGTTGTTCCAAAAGACAAAAATGACTAATGGTTGTCAGACCTTCCAAAAGAGTGAGTGGGTAATCCGGAGAAATGTTTTCCCTCTTGGAGGTTAAGCTTTGGTGAAGAAATGAGAAACTCGTTCTGAGAATTTTTAAGAATGAGGCTGTCAAGTTTTTAACCCTACCTCTACACGCAGAAACCAGAGAGCTAGCACTATCTTCAATAAACCGGGGCCCTAATAATGAAACCTTGTTATAATAACGAGCGGCAGCTTTTGTGCTATTTTTACATTCATACGGTCCCTTTGGAAAAAATGTTTTCAGATGCCTTAGAATTTCTGTGAGGGTGGCACATGTACGGAGAGTGGCTGCAATGCTCAGCTAGCCCGGGTATCTCTGGAATCAAAAACGAAGGACGGGAGCATTTAGTTCTGGGTCGCCTCCTCCTGACAATGCTAAATCCGCTTCTGATTAGGCTGAAACGACCCTCCGCCTGGCTTCCATGGCACATCAGCCACTCATCGCAAACACCGGCCTCAAAGTAGTAAGAACGTATCAAAAGGTTTGCCATACCTGATAGACAGCTTCACAGATTCGCTCTCATACTGCTTGACCAGCTCGTCCAAATTTTTGCAAATCTGGACAATGAAAGGGGTCACGGTCCAGCCCAGGGACTTTCCGAAGTACGGTAAGGAGTGCGTGACCAGGCTCACCCAGGCCGGGTGCATGCCGTAGCCGTAGGCCGGCTGCAGCCCCCGCACCACGGCGGCCACCAGCAGCCCCTGCGACGTGAGCGGGTGGGGCTGCACGTACTGCATGGCGCTGATGGCCTGCTGGAAGTTCAGGGCTCTCCGCCACTCGCGGGACAGTTCCGGCTGATTTTCGGCCTCCTCTTGGACCTGGCCCAGGTGATGTTCCAAGACGATGAGCACCTGCAGGAGCTTCAGCAACTCGATCTGCAGGGGGTGCTCACTCCAGATCTGATCCTGGCCCAGGTTGATGAGACTCTCTTCAAAGAGGCTCTCTTCCAGCGGGGCCCGGCCTCGCTCGGCCGTGGCCAGCCCATAGCGCTTCTGGCTCGTGTACATGGAGGCGGACAGCGAAAGCAGGACAAACTCCTGCACTTTGCACCTCTGCAGCAAGCTGTGAATGAACTCCACGTTCTTCCCCTCGGCCGACTTGGCCACGGAGACCAGCTGCGTCATTATTCTAATCAACACCTCCACGCTCTTGACCTGCACGTCCCGGTTGCCAAGGACGTCTCGGTGGGAGACCTTCAGGTAACAAGGGTAATAGCTGCGCAGGAAACTGAGGCACAGGTAGGTGAGGAGCTCGATCAGCAGAGAGTGGGGACACACGCTGGGGGACTGGGTCTGGAGTTTTCCATAGAAACTCTGGCCGACGAGGGCCTCCTGGTGGCGAGCGAGGAGGTTGGAGATGAGGTTGAGGTGCGCGGTGGAGCTCGTGTCCATGCTGGTCCGGGACACTGCCTCGATGAACTCCTTGGGGTTGGTTTTGAGCACGGCCTCCAACACCGAGAAGGCATATAGAACTCGCCGGGAGTCGTAGGGCTGCAGGTAGAGCAGAATGTGCTTGAACAAGGCCTCGATGGTCTCCTGCCTCTCCCGCTGCTGCTTCAGCAGCCGGGGCGCGCGGAGGGCCTGCAGCTCCAAGTCGGCCTCCTCGTCGCTGGAGAATGACTCCGAAGCCTGGGTCTTGTCTGAGTCCACGCGTGCCAGGCTTAACTTGGCCCCGGACTGGAAGCCTTCTGCCTGGAAGGCCGCCAGCAAGGCTGAGCGCTTGGGGTAAACCCTGCCGCCCACGGGGATGGGCGCGCAGCAGCTCTCTTCGTTGCTCAGCTCCTGCGGGTCGTGGGAAGGGGAGGAAAAGGAGGACGTGTTCTCGCTGTCCGTGTGGGCAGAGCTCGTGTCTGCAGACTCCGTGTGCTCGCTGCTGTCCAGGGCGCTGCCGGCCGTCCTGTCGGCAAGGTCCACGTAGTAGGGAAGGTCGTCCCCGCTCAGCTCGCTTCCGGGCGGACACTGCTCTGGTTCCTTCTCCACCTCGGCCCAAATGGCCTCGCGGTCGACGGTGGTGAACTGGCTCAGAGGCACGCCTTCTTCCAAGCTGCCTTCCTGAAGCTCGGCCGCTCCATGGGACTCTCCGGACGGGGCTTTCTTCCTGTTAAACCAACGATGCAAGTCTTCTGAAAATTACAAAATGACAAATGACTTCAGGGCAGAAGAGGTAGCTCTGGTAAGTTAGTTCTAGAATGATCTTTATCTTACACCCAGACAGAAAGATCCATGTTAATAAAAGCCCCCCATAAAACGACAACACCAGAGTCTACATTGTATTATGGACAAGAAGAAGACCAAGTAAAAGCAAACAGGTCTTTTAACGTTCGGGAAATCAGATAATATTGGCTACACTGTCATAGAAAACACAAGTGTCACAACTTTTATGGGGAGGGTGATTTAAGAAAAAAAAAAAGCATATTATTTTGTTCCTTTCAGGAAATGAGTTTCCTTTCAAGAAATGTATCCCACAGAAATGTCAGGTTTTCAAAGCTGTAAGGTATTCGCTGAACTGTCACGTGCGAAGACAAACTGGAAGGCGAACAAAACGTTAAGAGACTGAGAAAACTTGCAGCACAAGCTCGCCATGGG
>CM052898.1:185183382-185255007 GCA_028534135.1 Potos flavus | reverse complement strand
AGTGCCTTGACTGTCCCCCTAGGCAGCTGGGGTCCGGAGCTGGGTCCAAGGGTCCTGGAGCCCCTTGCTCCTTCCCAGGCCCAGGGACGCTGGGGACACAGAGCTCCCCCGGCGGCCCTGGGAGGCATGCTCACCCACTGAGTTCTCCTGCTTGAGGCAGTGAATGGAGGTCCTCTGGGTTTTGGGCTGCAGCAGGAGCAGGAGCATAGGTTCCAGGATGCGTGCCACATCGCCCAGGGAGAGTGCACGCACCAGCCAGCCCTGGGCTGCCGCGCTGATGGCGCCGTCCGTGCAGGCCAGGCTGTCCAGCACGACGAACAGGGACCTGTGGGCGGGAAGGGTACCGTGGAGCCAGCGTCTGGCGATCCTGTGCACCAGGATGCCCATGGGGAGCTTCACCCATGCTGGGCTTAGGAGACCCAAGCAGACAAAGACAAGAGGATTTCCACCCTGGAATCACGGGGGGAGCTTTTAAAATCCTGATGCCCAGGCTTCACCCCGAATTGATTAAATCGGCTGTGGGGGTGGGCCCCCAACATCAGAATCAGCTGGCATTTCTCTAAGGCTGTCGTGTCTGGCCCCATACCTAGTTTTGGAAACAAGGAAGGGGATTTTTTTTTTTAAGTGCAGCAGATTGTACTGCAGTAAAATTCACATCTCAAGCATGTGGTTGATAACACTCAAGTGTCCACACTCAGTATAGCCACTGTCCCGATAAAGACCCAGACCACCTCCACTTCCCTACGAAGGTCCCCTCACTAGGCACGATCTCAAAGCTGCTCAGGTGATTCTGATGCACTGGGCCTCCTCCCCCCACGACCAAATTAAGAAAATTCCCACTACATAGTCACACGAGTCTGGCCTAAAGTTGCTCGGGGGATCATGGGAATCGTTTGCTATGCATCCAGAAAATGGGGTCATGCTATCCACTTCACACATTTCCCCCTCCTCAGCCCAAGGCACTGCCCAGGAACCTCGGCAAAGTGTCCTTTGTGTTAAGGGTAATGTACCCATGAGGACGGCCTTACCTATCAAAGGAGCGGTTGTGAGAGGTCACACGACTGCCCTGGGTCTCTCTTGTCAGGTGCCAGATGACGGAAAACCTAAACAGAGCTTCCAGTCTTGTCCCCTTGAGGAGGAAATAGACAGGAGTGAGGCACCTACTGCCCTCACAGCACATGGTCTGCAGTCACAGCCAACCCGCCTGCAGTAGCAAACAAGAGCTCAGCAGAATGGCAGCAAGATCGGCAGCGGTGCTGGGCTCTCGGTGTGCCTGGGGTCCCACGTGGCCGGCGGGAAAGGAAGACCTGCACCCTCTGTCCCTGGCTCCCTTGAACACAGTAGAGCACATTTTCAAGACTCCACATCAGCCCACGTCCAGGGTCACACCTGGGCCTGTGGTCGAAGATCACAAGATCATGAAGAGCGCGGTGTTCTCATACACCTTGGACGTGCTAGGCCCAAGTGGCTCAGAGCGCATGGACACGACTTGACTGCAAAGGATGGCCGGGGTAACGTATTCTCTACGACTGCCTACTTCACCAGCAGCTCTAGGATCCCCGCAAGCACTCAGGGTCCTGCAAACATCATGGGAGTTGGGGGAGATTGCCCTGATGAGTCTTAATATGGACACGACCCATGTTTTTAGGACTCTAAGGGGGATGTCCACTCCTTCTGAAGGCCTCCCAATCCTGAGATTCTACAACACCTCTGCTTCATGATCAGGATGACCACTGAGCCCCAGAAGGGCTGAATACACGTTACGTCTGCCCCGGGTACATACAGGGATGGGTGGCCTGGCAGTTGGGATCTTTGCAGGACAGAGATGATAGGCTGCAAAGACCTACCTTGTCAGGGTCCAGGAGGGCATGGCAGATGATGTCTTCACAGATGTTGGCCGTTGGGGCCAGGCAGTGCAGCCGGTAGAACAACTCTACACAGGTGATGTGATGCTCCCGGGTCTCCTTGTTCAGCTGATTCCAAAGCACGCGAGCCACCCTCTGGGGCAGAAGGGAGACTGTGTGAACACAGGCAGTACCCACACTTCTTCCCTGTGCCAGTCCAATCCTACCCCAAGGAACTGGATCCTCGATATACAAAGAAGTACTACCAACAAACAAAAGGAAGCAAACCAAACCTCAAACCAAATTAAAACCTCACCAGCTGATGTTACAGGTTAACTTGGAGATGTCTCTGTACCCAACGTGGGGCTCAAACTCATCACTCTGGGATCGGGAGTCACATGCTCAACTGACTGAGTCAGCCAGGCACCCCAAGACTACTCTTTTTTTTTTTTTAAGATTTATTTATTTGACAGAGAGACAGCGAGAGAGGGAACACAAGCAGGGGGAGTGGGAGAGGGAGAAGCAGGGTTCCCACTGAGCAGAGAGCCCGATGTGGGGCTCAATCCCAGGACTCTGGGATCATGACCCGAGCCGAAGGCAGACGCTTAACGACTGAGCCACCCAGGAGCCCCAAGATTACTCTCTTTATTTTTTAAGTAAGCTCTGTGCCCAATGTGAGGCCTGAACTCATGACCCTGGGATCAGGAGTCACGTGCTCTATCAAATGAGCCAGCCTGGTGCTCCTTGAAACTTGGAAGTTTGAACTTGCAGCAAAGCACACTGCAGCTCTCGCCCATATATTAACAGTACTTTCAGAGAAGAAATCAACTGGAAGCAAGAACCTACTGGGTGACATATCCTTTTGACAAGCACACTTGACCAAGCCTTACTATGTGCTGGCACTAGGGGTTCCAGAGCTGTGGCCCGCAGGAAGTGTGGTGGATTTGCGGACGGTCTCAGCACCTGACCACCTAGGGTTGGCTTACACTGGTCACCACGCAGTACTGACGAAGAATCATGGCTTTCAGCTTTAATTCCACCAACCTGTCCATTCCCATTTCTGTGCACAGTGTCGTGGCAGATGCCCAGCTCATTTTCAGGACAGAAATCACACCCCAAATCAAGTCCTCCGTCTCCTCGGCCCTGATCTTAGCTCTTTAAACCTACGGGGCCTGGAGCTGGCTGCAGCCCCTCCCAAAGTCCCAGGGAGCACCCGGGGGTGGGGATGGGGCCTGACCCAACCAGATGAGACTCAAGAGGAAGGCCCCATTTCCGGGAGGGAATTTCTGAAGGCAATCTCCCAGGTCATGGGAGAAGACCACGCCTCATAAACTCTGATATTTTATAAGTACATCTCAGGTCAAATGACGTCTGTTGACCCATTTATTTCTACTTGACAAAACAATCTTCTCTGCTTAGATCAAATTAACCGTTGACTGGCTCAAGCCCCTAACCATTATTTTCATTACTTTTTAATCTAAGTGAATGTGACTAATTATCAAATTGCAATGAAACCTCTGATACAAAACTTTTGATTAAGTAGAGTAATCCCCTTACTTGTCCCTGAGGGCAAATTTATGTGGAGGAGACTCCTTCTGGAAGGTTGAAAACAATGGTTTTTGAAGGGCCGGGGAGTTGATGTTGACCACAACACACACACCTGCTCCTTCATCTGTGTTAAGCTTCTCAATCCCTATGTTCTGAACACCTTCTTCGTGAACTGAATCCTGCCATTACCACATGATTAGGAAGGTCAGGGCACTCGTGGGATAGCGAACCTTATTCTTTGCATCGTGGGCAACGCAAACACTGGCATGCGGACTGCTCTGTGGGAATGAGAAAAAGGCCAGAAGATCTGGAGCCAGCCCTACAGCCGGAGTCCGAGCACTGGGGCAGGGCCTGGCTGCCGGTGTGGGCGGCTTCCCTGCCTCCCACCCAGCAACTCGACGCGGGGACGAGCTGGCCAGCGCTGCTGTTCTGGACGGCTGTATAGCTCACGAAGCGCGCGCCAGTGCCCGGCAAGTGGTCCGTACTCAGATACGTACCAAATCGGACTCAAAATAAAAACCAAGGCTTCAGAAAGAACTCCAAAAAGCCTACTTTCTAAAAACATCACCAAGGGTACATCGTCAAGAGTGTTTAACGCAGTCATTTTGGTTCTATTAACAGCTTTCCAAAGACTCGCAGACTAAATTCCTTCTTCTGTTCTATTCCCTGTGCCTTACAACGCAGTGGCCCCACACTTCTCAGATATACGCAAGAGCGAGGAAGGACCTGCCCAGCCACTGCTGCTGTATTGTAGTGACACTGTTCCTGGTTCCGAGATCCACGCGGACTCGGCTCTGGTAAGAAAGGGAGGGGGTGAGGGACGAGGTGCCCAAGCCGAACAGCAATGAGATGAGGCTCCACCAGGACCTGACCCGCAGATGGGGTCTGAGTACACAGGTTAGTCTAGCTGCGTGAGGAGCTCTGTGAACTCTCCCAGAAAACAATTACCATAACTGATGAAAATCATTAAAAAACAAAACAAAAAACCCCAAAAGCCCACACAATCAAACATTTAGTTTCTGGAAATTATCCTAAAGGCAATCAGGCAATAAAGAAACATTTATTCAAGAAAATCTACTAAAGGCCAATAAAAGCAAGAAGTCTATGGCAGTGGAACCGGGACCCCATCCACCCCCGCCCAGCGCAGCCTCGTGTGACAAGGAACGGGACTATCCACTCCAGGTGGGGTTCCCTCCCCCCAGTTCCCAGTCCAGGGCTCTGCATCGTGGCAGAAGCGGCAGCCACAGCATTTCCCGCCTCAGCCTCACTCCTGGGAGGAGGCTGTATCTAGACACTGCAGGCCAGGAGTGCTGGAGTTCCCATCTTCTTACCCTGGTGTGCTGTGGGTGACATGACATGCTCCCAGAAGCAAGCTCAGACGACTGCAGGCCACTGCCCCTGAGGGCGACCTGCAGGGCTAACCCTCCATGAGAAACAGGTAAGGATCTCGGTTCCAGCTCTTCCTAAGCAATGGCCGTGACCCAGAGAGCTCCCTCAAGGAAAGCGTGAGGAAGTTCAAGCCTAGCAGTGCTCTGAGGAACAATGGAATTCTGTAGTAGTAATTACCACAAGCCTGGGAGCCCCACAACAAGTTAAACCAGAGGCCAGCTCGTTTACCAGAAATAACCAGAACAAGAGATAGCTAGGAAGAACCTTCGTGGGTAAACAAAACAACTCAGTCTGGCCTCAAAAACCGATCAGACTATGGAGTAACGTCTGCCTTTGGGCACTGCTGAAAACACGAGAGCAGGGAGCCGGCCAGCAGACCGTGGAGCCTAAGCGCTGGGTGCGACACCGACAGAGACAGCGTCACAGAGAGGGCAGGGAAGGAGACGGTCAGTGAGAACCCTGCTAAGACCCTTGTCATTGCAGGGTGACCGCCCTTCCCTCCAGGGAGCAGCCCAAAGGCCTCACACGGCAGGGGACACGGACTCCACCAGAACAGTCTCGACAAGTCACCGAACGGAGAACAGACGAGCGCAAGACAGGATGGGGGGGGGCGGTCAGAATACAGTAAAGTTGCTATATACACTACCTAAAATGTCCAGTCTTCAATAAAAACCGTAAGACATACAAAGAAATGGGAAAAACTGACATTCGAACAACGAAAAAAAGTGGGCAACAGAAGGTATCTGTGAGAGCAACCAGGGGTCAGATTTATTCAACAAAGATCTCAAAGTAGCCATTATAAGTGTGTTCAAATACTAAAGGAAACCATGTTTAAGAAAGTAAAGGAAGGCAGGATGACAATTTCTCATCAAGCAGACAGTATCAACAATGGCTCAGTCCGTTAAGCGCCTGCCTTCGGCTCAGGTCATGATCCCAGGGTCCTGGGATCGAGTCCTGCCCTGGGCTCCCTGCTCGGTGGGGAGCCTGATTCTCCCTCTGCCTCTGCTGCTCCCCCTACTTGTTCTCTCGCTTGCTCACTCTAGTAAATAAAATCTTGAAAAAAAGAAAAAGAAAAGGTTGAGTAAAACGCGAGGCACACAGATATCACTGGAACATGCAGAAACACACTTGCATGTGGCCGCACAGAAGAGGGAGGCAGGAGCACAGGTCCACTGGGGGAAGGCTATGGCCCAGGTACAGACTGAATCCACAAGAGAAGGGCCAGGAATGGAGATGGAAAGTGGTAAAAAAAACAAAACAAAACAAAACCAAAACCAAAACAACAACAACAACAAAACCAAATGGAAATTCTGGAACTGAAAGTATAATAACTGAAATGAAACTTTCACCCCTCAGGGGGCTCAGTGGTTCATCTGAATGGACGGAAGGAAGACTCAGTGAAGAAAATGGATTGACAGAAATGATGCAATCTGAAAAACATACAGAAAAAAGAATGAAAAGAAATGCCCAGGGCCTTAGAGAAATGTGGGCCACCATCAAGTGCAGCAGCACACCCACAGATGGAGTGCTGGGGGAGGAGAAAGAAAGGAGCAGGGGAAATACATCCAGAAGGAACAGACAAAAACTTCTCAAATTTGATAAAACAACAACAAAAAACCCAAAAAACAACATGAATCTACATATCCAAGAAGCCTGAAGAATTCCAAGTAGGATACACTCCACATGATCCACAATGGACATAACACAATGAGATGCTAACAGACAAAGACGAAGAGAAAATCTTGAAAGCAGCGAGAAAAAAAAAAACCACTCATCATTACAAGGGAAACCTAAGAAGATGAAAAGCTGCCTTTTAATAGAAATGCCGGAGGCAAGAAGACAGTGGGTCATGTATCCAACTGGTGAATTCCAACGTAAGTTCAAACATTCACATGAGCATTTGTTACGGATTATTGAAAAAGTGCTGTCGGGGCGTCTGGGTGGCTTAGTTGGTCAAGCACCTGACTCTTGATTTTGGCTCAGGTCATGGTCTCAGGTTGTGAGATCGAGCCCCGCGATGGGCTCCATGCCGGGCGTGGAGCCTGCTTAGGATTCTCTCTCTCTCCCTCTGCTTCCCAGCTACCCCCTCCCCTGTGCGCCATGCACACGTGCTCTCTCTCTCTCAAAAAAAGTGCTGCTTTACTTAAATATTGTATATTCAAGCATATCTGGGACTGATCAAAGTATATTTATTCTTATATTCCAAGTTTTGAAAGAATAGAAAAAACCTAACCAAGAACATTATATCTAGTAAAACTACCTTCCACCAAAGGAGAAATAAAGACATTTCCAGATAACAAACACTGAGTGAATCTGTTGTTAGCAGACCTGTCTTACAAGAAACTGAAGGAAGTTCTGCTGGGAGGGATGGGGTGATTGGGTGATGGGCATTAAGGAGGGCACCTGATGGATTCAGCACTGAGTACCGTATGCTGAGTATGTGTATCACTAAATTCTACCTCTGAAATTCGTAACACACTATATGTCAATTGAATTTAAATTAAAAAAAAAAAAATCAAAACAAAACAGAAACACGAAAGGAAGTTCTTCGATGTGAAAGCAACTGACCCCAGACAGTTAATCAAATTCATACAAAAAGCACCAGTCAAGGTAATTGTGTACACGCTCTAAAAAGACAGCATAAATGCGTATCTCCTTTCTTTCAACTGATTTTTTTGAAAAGACAGAGGAGGGATGCCTGGGTGGCTCAATCGGTTAAGCGTCTGCCTTTGGCTGAGGTCATGATCTTGGGGTTCTGGGATTGAGCCCCGTGTCAGGCTCCCTGCTCAGTGGGGAGCACCCTGCTTCTCCCTCTGCCTGCCGCTCCCCCTGCTTGTGGTCTCTCACTCGCTCGCTCTCTCAAATAAATAAATAAAATCTTTAAAAAAAAGTTGAGTAAAACGCAAGGCAAATAGCAGTCATCACTGTGCTATTACTGGAACATGCAGAGACCCACAGCTCCAAAAATATACTGAGAAAAATCATTAGAGAGATTAAAACATTACACTGGAAAATGACCGTTTGCTGGAAAAGAAAACAGTAAAGGAAGGATAACAAAAAACAGGGAAAACAGGAAGTAAAATGGCATACTTCTGTGAATACGGTAAAAACCGCTGAACTGTACGCTTTCAGTGGGTAACTTGTACGCTAAGTGAGTTTTATCTAACCACAGCTGTTATTAACAACAACAACAACAACAAGAAACAAAGCCGAGAGGTGGCCTCAGTTACGTGACCTGCCTGAGAAGAGCTCATCTCAAACAGGAAAAAGGCAGCCTAGTTCGAAGGCTTTCAGCGCACAGGCTGTTAGGATCTGAAGGGACGGCAGAGTTTCCACAACTCATTCACCCATAAATCATATAAAATATCTCTTCCTAAGTGTCAAAACTTCTCAGGGTGTCTGCAGCCCCATCCTCGCAGGTCCCCATGAGTGGGCACATCCCCATCTGCCCCACGTGACCTCCTACCCCTTGGCCCCCGTCACTGCTGCGTGGGCTGGAGAAGCAGAAGGCGCTGACCCAAGGGTGCCTCGCTGACGGACTGTTTAACAGCCCTGACCGGTTAGTTCAGACTTGCGGGCAAGATAGACAAGCCTCGTTAGCCACAGGAACCAAACTTGAGGGTCATGAGGCCGACTGAAGGTCAAGCAGCAACCGAGTTGACCCCTGGACACCCCCTCGGCCAAGCGAGGTGCAGAGGGAGCAGCCTCAGGATCTAACAGCCCCCCAGATGAGACCCCATGAGACCCAGCTGGATTCTGCTCTTGACCTTTGGCATCTGCGGGCACTATCTCTATAAGAAACTTCATTTTTTCTCACGAGCTCACTGGAACTGCTTTTAGCTTTTTCGC
Organism: Potos flavus; assembly: GCA_028534135.1. NCBI lineage: Eukaryota > Metazoa > Chordata > Mammalia > Carnivora > Procyonidae > Potos > Potos flavus. The sequence continues at coordinate 185,246,377 of CM052898.1, read as the reverse complement.
AATTAAATGAGCCCTATCACATGTAGCTTTAAGTGATTTTACTTTGTCCCCCCAAAGAGGGACGCAACACCCGCTCACCATCTTCAGCAATAATCTTTCCTAAATTTGACGAGTACTAAGCTTTTCTTGAGGTTAACTAGCTTCCAAGCCTTTAACCTTATAAATTAGGGCACAGTCTCCTCTTCCGTATATTTAGATAACCTAACAGTCCTTACACATGAAGTCCGGTCAGCCTAAAACTGAGCAGAGCCAGAAACTGTGCTGCAGCCTGGGAGAGGGGGACAGATAAGGCGGGCCCAGGTCTCGAGCCACCCTCTGGGCTGTCATCAGAGCCGCCATATCCCTAGCACAGTGACTACCACCTCGAGGATGCCTTTAAACCGACGGTTGGGAAGACGGTCTCGCCCACCTCCTCTCAGTGGGGGATACCTGATAGAAGTCTGTCTTCTCCGCAATGACTTTCAATATTCCTGGAGCAATGGGAGGAACTGTCACCATCTGCAGCTTGCCGAAAAACGGGTTGTGTCCAGAGCTCTTATAACGTTTCATCTTATCTTCGATGACGAGCGCTAGGGACTGGGAATGGTTGATCACCTCCAGCAGGGTGGAGATGGCCACGTTCTGGAGGAAGCAGTCGGTCACGCAACAGCTAACGGTCATGAGGGACCTCAGCCACGACGGGAAGCCGCAATCGCCGGCCCCTGCAAGGAAGCCAGTCAGACAGACAAAAGTGACGATGGCCTGCAGGGTGCAGACTCGGAGACACCCTGAGATCCACAACTCAGGTGGCCAGCAGTGTGATAACCTTCTGGGGGTGACACGATTATCAGTAAACATTCAGGGCCAGAGAACAAAGGACACCGAGTCTGCTTTCAAAAGCTTGTCGGGTTATTCGACTTCTGAAAATGTCGATCTTGGGGCTTTGAGATGACTCAGAGTGCCTGCCTTTTATTTTTGAACTTTACGTATAGTAGAACTCATGTTAAAAGTTCCTTTGGGAAAAAAAAAAAAAGTGTCTTTTAAATTTACATATAGTAAATCCACATTTGTGGGTGTAGAGTTCAAAACATTTTTTTAAGGCTCTCTTGATGGTGGGACACATAGCATTAGCTTTAAAAGAGGCCCAGAATAGGGGCGCCTGGCTGGCTCAGATGGTTAAGTGTGTCTGCCTTTGGCTCAGGTCATGATCTCAGGGTCCTGAGATCGAGCCCCACGTTGGACTCCCCGCTCAGCAGGGAGCCTGCTTCTCCCTCTCCCTCTGGCCCTGCCCCTCCCCCGGCTCGTGCTCTGTCTCGGTCTCAAATGAATAAAATCTTAAAAAAAAAAAGGCCCCAAATAAACTGTGGACTTGAATTCTAAGTGCCAAGCCCCCAAGTACAGTGTCATCTGCAGCTAATGAGCCACGAGAAAACTGCACAGGAAATTAACTGTAATGACTACAAGAGGGGACGGCTTGGTCCTGTGTTCCCGCCAACTTAATCACTTCTTTCTTGTTTTCCACCTTCCTCTCTTTTTTCTTTCAAGTGTTCACTGCCTGCTAAAGCCTGAATTGTGTCTGCCCCAAATCCATACGTTGAAGCCCCAACGCCTAATGTGATGGTTTTCAGGGGTGGGGCCCTCGTGACGGGATGAGCACCCCCGTAAGAACAGATACCGGTGAGATCCCCTCATCCCCCCAGGATGTGAGCCCCCTGGGAGAAGGTGGCCGGCTACAACCAACGGGAGAGCTCTCATCAGAAACTGACGATGCCAGCACCCCGATCTCAAACTTCCAGCCTTCAGAACTGTGAGAAAGGAATTTCTGTTCCTTAAGCCACTCAGTCTATGGTATTTTGTTACGGCAGCCTGAGCTTCTAAGACACAGCCTGTTATGGGGTGAACTGGGTCCCTCCAACTCCCCCAAATTCTTATGTTGCTGTCATAAGTCTCTTTAGGACCTCAGAATGTGACCTTATTTGGAAACAGGGTTGATGCAGATGTAATGAGCTCAAATAAGGTCGTATTAGAGTGGGCCCCAATCCAATATAAATGGTGTCCTTATAAAAAGGAAACGCAACAGAAGACGTATGGACATACACAGGGGGAGCCCACGCAAAGACTAGTTATGATGCCATGAGCCAAGAACTACCAGAAGCTAGGGAGAGGCTAGAACAGCCCAGCCAATATGCTGATCTCAGACTTCTGCCTCCAGAACTGTGAGGCAATACATTATTGTTGTTTAGATCACTTAGTTCGTGGTACCTCATTACGGCAACCTTAGCAAACTAACACAAATTTTAACAACCGGTCTGATGAACCAGTCTGTTTACTGATTATCATGAAGCCCCTTTTACGTTCCAGACCTCTTAACGGGCTTTGCGGGATACCTCAAGTTTAAAAATACGGCCCCAGCCTCACCAATCTGCCATCTTTAGGAGGCAAGTCAAAAGCACACACCACGAACGACAAAGACACACGTGGCAGAGGGTGTGGGCTACATGACGGGCCTCTCGGGGCGGACCCCGCGGGGGGAGGGGGACAGCCCTCTCACCGGGAAGCTGGAAGAGCGTTTCGCAGAGCCGCTCGGTCTCCTCCTCGGACAGGTAAACAGGGAAGGTGGCGCAGTCCAGCAGCAGGTGGCAGGCAGCCGCGAAGGCTTCCCGGCAGCCCTCCCGTGGGCTCCCCAGGTCAACGACCCCCTGCTCCACAGCCCAGTCCTCCTCCTTTTTTTGGTCGGGACTCCTGGGCGGAGGCGAGGGCAACTCTGCACTTTTTGTCTTAAACGGAGACCCTCGAGCTGTGAACAAGTCTGAGAGCATCTGCTTAAACTGGGGCACGCTGATGGGCTTCGCGTCCCACGGGTTCTTCCTGTCGGAGTCGCTGCCCGCCGAGCATGGGGGCCCATCCTCGTCCCTCCGGCCCGCGGGCTCTTCACACCTGTTCTCTTCTCTGGACGCTGTCAGCGGTGCTCCAAAAATGTTCTTGTGGGCAAAGTTGGCAATCAGCTCCTGGATGCAAAGAAACGTCCTCTGCATACTCCCACCCTTCTTCCAAACATCGTCCTTCTCGGGAGAAACCCTGGGGACCCTCAAGTGCTCCGAGAGCTCTGGCGACGAGGCACTGAGCCCGATCCCGCTGTCTTCAGATTTAAGGGGAGGAAACGAAGCATCTTCATCAGCTGGAATCACTGCCTTTGTGTCTATAATCATTACACTGTTTTCACCTTTTACTGGACTCTGCAAAAAAAAAAAAAAAAAGGAAATTTGTGTTGTACATATCTCGTAAGGCCAAGGGATTCAAATATCAGCTGAATCGGGCAAACTATGAATAGGTACTTCCTGTTTTTTGAAATCCTAAGTTTCTACACCAAGAGAACTCCTGTGTAAAAGTGTATAATACAATGAAGAAGGCACAACAGGGGGAAGAAGGGGGGACAAGCCCAAAGAGGAGGCTGCTGGGCCCCCATACTCTCCAGGAAGGCAGGCTTTGAGCCCACTTTGTATTATTTATTTAGGTTCAAGGTTCAAAACGTTTAAAAACAGTTTCTGGCATATTCAAATTAAAAAACTAAATGAGGACGTTGGGCTGAGGGTAAAATAAAGGCATGAAGAAATAAAATGAGAGCAGAAAGCCAGAACAAAGGGTTTACACGTGTACCTATAAGTACCCATCCGCCCATCTATCAGTGAGTGTGTGTGTCCATCGCTTTTTCAAAGGGATGAGACTACAACCTTTAATCGGTCAACCTCTCCTCTTACACTGCTAACGTCATTAATATCCCATTAAATTTAAAACATTCCAGCATTTAAACCACTGTGCTCTACAGGGAAGAATGAAATAGTCCACACTTTGTGAAACATTGATAATTATGTTTAAAGACACATGCTTAAACTTTGTATCTTAAATCATCTAAGGGATTTTTTTTTTTTTTTATTAGCTACTATAGCCAGGGGAAAAGAAAAAAAAGGACTAACTTTGGAAGGGAAACTAACAGTGTGTGAGTAAGTCTGCACCGGAGTGCGGGCCCAGCCCTGAGCGCTGGGAGCAGCTCTCCTTCTGGAGTGACCGCCGCCCAGTCGGCCTCCTGTGCCCCCGGCGTGTCGAGGGCCGAGTTTTCTTTAAGCGAAGCAGAAAATAAAAATAATCCGAAGACCGCAGGCCTCGAACTCTTGACTGCTACCGTCTTCTGGGAGGACCATTTGGCAGCACCCGTGCCAGTTTAGAAGGAATATGCATCTCTCCTTTAAAAAGAAATGGATTTGACTGCAACCCATGGAGAGGGATTGATCCTTCAGAGAAACCTGCAACCACGAACCAGCTGCGCAAGGATGCTTAGTGCAGCACTGTCTGTAATAGTGAAAAACCAGAAATCGCCTAAATGCCCTTGCTAGGGGAAGAGCAGGACACGGGAAAGCTGCACCTGGACTATCGCACAGAAGTCACACAAGAGCAAGATGCCTCTACATAAACCAGTATGGAACGAGGTCCCCAGGACACCGTGGGAGCACCAAAGCAAGTCAGAGAACAGTGGATGTTAGGGGTTGAACTGTGTCCCCCTCAAAAGATGAATCTGTCCTACCCCCCAGTATTTGTAAATGTGACCTTAATTGGAAATAGGCACTTTACAGATGGTCAAATTAAAATGAGCTCATTAGGGTGGGCCCCAATCCAACATGACCGATGGTCCTTACAAAAAAGGAAATGTGGACACGGGGTGGGGATGAAGACAGAGCAGAGTGATGACACTACAGGAGAGGGACCCCAGGGACTGTCAGCACCACCAGAAGCTGGGACAGAGGATGGAGCCCCAGGAGAAAACCAACCCTGCCCACATGGTGACCTTGGACTTCTGACCTCCAGAACCAGGAGGCAGTAACTCCCTCCTATTTAAGTCACGCAGTCATCAGTACTTTGTTACTGCAGCCCAAGTAAACGAATACCTCACGTACATGTTCAAAAAGACACCAACATCACACAAATACAAATACACACATAACAAGGTCTGGACAGTGAGCCGAATCGAACCAGTACCTGCAGGAGGGAGTGGCGGGGGTGAGCAAAGGAAGGGGGGTGGTCGGTTTCCACGCGAAAAGCTTCTGGGAAGTGTTCGAGGATTTTAGAAGCGTATTTTATTTTATTTTATTTTATTTTATTTTTGCAGTGTTTCAAGATTCTTTGTTTATTGTAGGTAATACCTTTACATCCTCTGATCTTTACTTCTACCCTAAGCCACCCTAATGACTTCCCGCTCCCCGGAAGGCATAAGCCCGGCCCAGGCAACCACGTCCGCTCCCCGGGGCCGTACCGTGCTTCCGCTTCCGGGCTCCGTGTCCAGGTAGGAAGGTGGCATCTGGACCTTGCTGAGCACTTTGAAACAAGTCTTCAAGGCATGGGTGAGCTCAGGTAAGCTCAATGCCTCCATCTCCTCAGCCAGAGGCTGTACCAGACAGCCCAGCACCTGGGGGAGGTACTGGGTTTGCACTTCGGAGTAAAGTTCCTGTGGGAAACAGACAGGAGTTAAACTAACAGGCTTCCGATTTCTGGTCAGAAAAAAAAATGGAACCTTAGAAAGTCCTTTTTTTTTTTTTTTTTAAAGATTTTATTTATTTACGAGACAGAGAGCAAGAGTGAGGGGGGTGGGGAGGGAGGCGGCGAGCAGAGGAACAAGCAGACTCCCCGCTGAGCAGGGAGCCCAATGTGGGGCTCGATCCCAGGAACCTGAGATCATGACCTGAGCCAAAGTCAGACGCTCAACTGACTGAGCCACCCAGGCACCCCTCAAGTGTCTTTACCTTTCTTAATAGACAATCATTGCCATGTTTATTTCTATATTAAGGAAATTAGTTTCCTTTGAGAAAATTAGCCAATGGCACAGTTTTACCTAGAAATACTTTTACTCGCGCTCCTGAATAACCAAAGTGCAGGGTGATGCCAGTTCATCTCTGGTTGACAAAACTTCGGCTCAGGCCACTTACAACTGGCTCAAAGTTATAACCTCTTTTAAATAAGACATAAAAGACATAGGAGATTACATTCAGCTACATCTTCTATGCCAAAACAAACACGTGCACCCACTTTTTAGGAAGGGGAGGTTTATCCGGCCAAGGACACTAACGAGAACGTAAACAGCAAGCACGGAGCCCCCTCTTCTCGGCAAGGGGCCTTACCAAGGGGATAACGTCCAGAAGGAACACCAACAAAGTGCAGAGTTCTGACACCGTCGGGGGAGGGCTGATGCTTTTCCCAACAGTGTAACTTTGCTTCGCTGGTCTACACAAGTCACAGGAAAGAAAACCAAATCAATTCTCTCTCCCATGATAACTTCAAGCGTTTCTTACGATGTGCAGTCAAGTTACTCTATTTCAGACATAACGAAAGGCAGCTCTGTCATTCTAGTAAGTAAGCTTTAGTGACTAAAACTATCGGAGTGTCAGTCTATGTCTTGAATTTGCTTGTCTCCAAAACAGGCTCACTCAGACCTGAACTTCATCAGTTCAGATGAGCGTGGACCCACGCCCAGGTGGGATGCCACGACCAGGGGATCTGGAGCTCCATCAAGAGGAGTAATGTTAGGTACCCCCCGGCCCCCCAAACCAAAGGCATGTTCCAAGGGAGGCCGCCTGGCTAGAGAAGACACGGGCTGACAGTGCTCCCGCCTGCTGGGGGGCACCCTGAGACCACTCCTCCCGCACGACACCCATGAGCTCATCCACACGAGCTGCTCAGCTTCTCCAGCTTCCCTAGACAAGTGGAGCTTCGGCAGGCAGCTCTATCGGGGGCTGCTTGTGCTAAAATGCAACACTTCTTTTTAAATAAGCAGGGAACCGGTTAAATAGGTTAAGTTAAAAAACATATACACGTTGGTTCTCAAAACAGAGCAACTTTGGATTCATCTCCAATCACAGGACAAAATTTCAACCTGAATTAATGGTCTTCACTGCAGATTAGCACTTAGTTATCTTGCGTTTATCTGCGCAAGAGAATGCCTCTGAAGAACTGCAGGCACTAACTAGCAACCGTTCTCCGGGTCTACTCTAAGGAAACCGCAGCTGATGTCTGTGAAGAGACAGGACAACGTACTATTTGCAACAATGAAAAGATGGAAACTGGTGTTTCAGCTGGATGTACGCACAGATCTCCAGAGGACTGTTAGCCAACCCCCCAAACGGCACCGCAGAAAGTTATATAAAATGTGATACTCCTTGTGTAAAACGTGAACAGACACACTAGCCTATGTCATCTCTGGATACACACTTGTTATAAAAGCACAGACAATGTCAGGACAGACAGTAATGATCCCAGCACAAAAGGAGAAGGTAGGGAGTTAGTTCTATCTGGGTAGCAACATTTTATTCCTTAAAAAAAAAAAATCTGAAAAACAATGGCCAAGTGTATAATTTCAGTAATGGGTGCATGTGTGTGTCTGGCATTATTTCTTGTTCTTTCTTATATTTGAAATGTTCTGTAGTTGTGTGTGTGTGTGTTTTTTTTAAGAAAGCACAGCTTTGTAATTCTGAGATGGAGACGGGCTGACCAAAATATACTCCAGCTTCAGTGTAACACGGCCTGGCTGCTGCCCCTGGGGCCGGCTATAAGCGATTCATCACAGACTTAATGCCCACCAGGACCTGGCTCTAGAGGACACAGAGGACACAGGAGCAGCTGGGAGGTCAGGCATTCCTGGGTTCCCGTCTCGGCTGGCTGCTGCTAATTTCCTGGGCAATGCCACACGAGGGGCCTCCTGTCCCTGGGCTCTGACTTTCTTCTGTGATCCAAGTGCCTACGTCTCTTCAGGGTGTCCTGAGGAGCTAATGAGTACACTTGGAAGGCTTTCAGGCCAGAGGAGAGGCCACAGCAAACAATAAGTAAAGCTTCTATTGAGTTGCTAGGAAGGGGAAGAACAGTGACAGCAAGGAAGTCTAACCGTGTGACTCAGGACAAGACAGGGTCTGAGCGATTACACTTCCTCCCGCTGTGGGGAGAGGGGCCCGGGACAGGCTGGCAGGGAAGCACGCGGCTCCCCAGAGCGCGCCACCATCCACGACGGCGAGGTGGTGCAACTCACTGACGAGACGAACGGTGACATAAAGCTGATCACGGCAGCTTAAGACATTAATGCCTTTATCTGACCAGTGATACAAAATTTCAGTAAGAATTTAAGAAGCTGATGATTTTAAAACCACGCACTCTAGTCACAGAACCACAGAATTCAGCTCCTTTAAACAGATGAGCTTCCGGGAGCGCCGTGTGCAGGTGTATTTGCTCAACATGACTAGAAAATGCAGCAGGTTTTCTCGAGTTAGAATTAATAAAAAAGCTCCAGAATTCTGAGGCAGAGATTACCTGAACCTTCTTAATGGCAATGTTTTTTATTCTACTACGATGTTAAGGGAATTCTTTCCCATTGTGTGCTCAGCAGCGACCACCCAACATGAGTCACATGAGCTGCTATGAAACCACGAAAGCCTCCTAAACGTTCCATAATCCAAACTGGATACCTACCTAAAGCAGTCCTCAAAACACCTGGTCATATAGTCCCAGAGAAAGTCTGTGCTGAGGGAAGTGATCAGCAAATTCACCGTTTTAACAATCTCAGAGGCATTTCTGTTTTCTTTTATTGCACTGTAAAGGAAGGTAGATGCTCATGAATGTATCTATGAGAAACCCTCTATCATGAGAACACTGTGTCTGAAAAACTAATTCATGGGACACCTGGGTGGCTCAGTCGTTAAGCGTCTGCCTTCGGCTCAGGTCATGATCACAGGGTCCTGGGATCGAGCCCCGCATCAGGCTCTCTGTTCGGCAGGAAGCTTGCTTCTCCCTCTCCTACTCCCCCTGCTGTGTTCCCTCTCTCACTGTGTCTCTCTCTGTCAAATAAATAAATAAAATCTTTAAAAACAAAAAACAACAAAAAACTGTAATTTGTTTAATGCTAGAGAGACAGACAAATTCCAATAAAGATAAAAATGTTACTGGTCTGATATAGGTAAGAGTTTGCATAATGCCTAAATAGTATTTATACTGAAGCATTCTCTTAGAAAAAAGCGTAAGAGCTACTGTGAAAATCATCTGGTATAGGACACCGGTTTTAGCTCATTTGTGAGTCCTTAAATACCCTGTTGGTGATCCATTTGGGCGGGAAATTCAGCTAAAATTTAAATGTGCATCTTCCATGACTCAGGAAATTTATTCCAGGGATTTCTCCTACAGAAGACCTTGTACAGGCACACAAGGATGTATGCATGAGGGTACCACTACAAGGAAAAGTGGAAGCCACATAACAGCCAATCAATAGGGGACTGGTCGGTCAGGATTTATTTAAATAAGTATAAATCCTTACTGAGGAACCTAAGGCAGTGTTATGCTCCAGTGCAGAAGACACAAGAGCTACTCACAAATTGCATTTAAAAAAAAACAGGCAACTAAATAGCTAACGTAATTCCATCTTTATATATTATTTTTTTTAAGATTTATTTTTTTGAGAAGGAGAGTGCGTGCATGAGCTGGGGGAGGGGCAGAGGGAGAGGATCTCAAGCAGACTCCCCACTGACTGTGGAGCCTGACACAGGGCTTCACCCCATGACCCTGAGATCATGACCTGAGTCAAAATCAAGATTAACCAACTCAGCCACCTAGGCACCCCCGTAATTCCATCTTTAAAATAAAAGAGAGCCATTTATATATTAATGTATGCATTCAGAGTCTGGAAAGAAATGAAAATGTTTTATGATTTTGCTCTCAAGGGTGGTGGGATCGTGGGTGATATCTTTTTTCTCGATACCTTCAAATATCAGTATATTCCACAAAGAGCATGTATTACTTTTGCATTCAGAAAAATAATAATTCTGGGAGAAAAGAACAAACATTCTGGGAGAAAAAAAGCAAACACTCAGAACTCTTGGTACATTTACAATTGAGAAGCTAGAGAAATCTTCAAATAGATTTATATTTCCAATATACCCAATGCCAATTCAGGCAGAAGGAAATTACACCAAGAATAAAGTAAAAAGGAAGAGACTTTATTATCTTAAAAGGAACAAAAGCAAAGGGCACCCAGGTGGCTCAGTCAGTTGAGTGTCTGCCTTCGGCTCAGGTCACAATCCCAGGGTCCTTGGATCGAGTCCCATGTGGGGCTCCCTGCTCCACGGGGAGCCTGCTTCTCCCTCAACCCTTCCTCCCCACCCCACCACTGCTCTAATAACTAAAATCTTGTTTTTTTTTTTTATATTATTTATTTATTTGACAGAGAGAGAGAGATCACAAGCAGGCAGAGTGGCAGGCAGAGGCAGAGGGAGAAACAGGCTCCCCGCCAAGCAGGGAACCTGAAGTGGGACTTGACCCCAGAACCCTGGGATCATGACCCAAGCCAAAGGCAGTTGCTTAACGAACTGAGCCACCCAGGCGTCCCTAACTAAAATCTTAAAAAAAAAAAAAAAAAAAAAAAAAAAAAGAACAAGAACAAAACCCAGGGTTGAGAGATAACTACACGCTCCAAGGCAACACCCCTGCCAGGTCCTGAACCCCACGTGCTCTGCCTTTGGGGTCCTGCAGCACATGTCCTCGGGGTGCCCCTGGCTGGCTCTCCCTTCTGCTGGACCCTGGCTCCACCTCCCGACCTTCCCCCAGCCCCTGCCGTCCTCCCTGTAAGTCACCACGTGGGCACACCAGATCCAGCTGCCCTTCAACAGCTTGCACACCTGCTCAGTAAATATGGTTTGTACAGCCCAGGCTGGGCAGAGACTAGCTCACGCGCCTTTGAAACTCTTCACAGTATTCAACAGGAAACAAGCCATTCGTGGCGTGATCCCTTGCGTGCCTGCGTTCTCTAGTCCCGACAACTTCTAATAAACAGCAGGGAAATGAGACTCGTGCCCTTAGGGAGGCGGGAAGAAGCGTGAAGCTGGGGGCCAAACCCATACCTTATCAGCGAGTTTCCACTCTGGGTATAACTAAGTTTAAGATCGGAGCCGAGAGCATCTCTGCAGTAAGAATAAAAGGCCCGGATGACTTCAAGAAACAAATTCCCAACCACTCGAGGCCCTGCAATTAAAAAGAAAATGGTCAGAGAAAGATGAACAATTCATATTTAAATCAATAAATGACACGTGTGTGAAACAGAGAGAGCGTAACTGCACACACAATTTTATTGTCTAAAATGCTCAGAAACGTTAGTTTGACAATGACAACTTTAGCTGGGGAATAACATCCATGAAAATGGCCAATATTTTTGTAGCGCTTACCATGTGCTGGACACTGTCCTAAACATTTTCTATCGGTTAAACCTTATTTACTCCTTACAATACCCATAAGACCAGGTACTACGATGCTGTACTGACGACAGATAAGCGGACGGGGACTGAGAGGCGAAGGAACTCGTCCAAGCCAGACACTGTCTGGGGGAGCCAGGATGTACGCTCAGGGTGTGTAAGCGTGCATAAACTGCTTGGCCAGAGACGCTACTCAGCATAAATACCAACGAGTAGGGCAACTTTCCTATTTTACATTCTTTGAAAATTTTTTTTACATTTTCTTTAAGATTTATTTATTTATTCTGGAGAGAGCAAGCGAATGAGCGAGCATGGGGGTGGGAAGGGCAGAGAGAGAGAGAGAGAGAGAGAGAGAGAAACCCAAGCAGACTCCAGGCTGAGCGCGAGCCGAATGCAGGGCTCAATCTCATGACCCTGGGATTGCAGCCTGAGCCAAAACCAAGAGTCAGACACTTAACCAACTGCCCCACCCTGGCGCCCCTATTTAAAAAAAAAAATTTTTTTTAAGTAATCTCTGCACCCAGCATGGGGCTCGAACTCATGACCCTGAGATCAAGCGTCGCATACTCCACCGACTAAGCCAGTCAGTTGTCCCTCCAAATTCTTTTAATCACGAGTTGGAACCCCACAAAAGAAATACCACCACTCCTGAAAAGCTTATTAAATGGCACAAAAGAATGGAACCAGCTGCAGGTTAGGGAAGCATTCCTGCCGATCAGACAGGTGGAAGGCGGCTAGACATTTCTGCTCCATACACAGCAACCCTCAGGCAGGGAAGAGAGTGACCCCTCACCTATGTGTATAAAGGGATGAAAACTGGATCGATTCAGAGAAAACGAAAGCTCTGTCCATATATCTGTGTTAAAAAGCAACCAGCAAATCAATCCGGTCTTTTATGCTTCTTTTTCACAAAAACAGAGGATGTGCCTCTGAGAAAACTTTTTTCACGATAATCCCCACGTATATTTTATCTACGGTGTAAGAATGTTGAATGCTTTTTACAAATGAAGGCAAGTTTGTTGCCATGACTGAAGGAGAAAATGAGGCAATGGGTGAAGCCTGGCAGCAGAAGAATGACCGCCCGGCACCTTTCAGCTCTACTTCTGTACAATCCGCTCCTCTGCCTCCCAAGTATGTCTTCCCTGGGACAACGAGATTAACAGATAGAAAAATCAGACTGCGGGATTGCGCAGAAGCCTGCCATTCACCCCCTTCTGGAAACTCGAACCTGGAGCCCAAGCCGGCAGCAACATTTCACTTGGCTCACCGAGGTGCAGGGTCGAGACATAAAACACCCAGCCTCCAAAATGCGGTTACACCTTTTCTTTGGATACCTCCCCAGGTTATGCAGGAAGCTCCCAATACACTTCTAGAGCTCACTTCATTTTTTAGCCAAAATCATGATTTTTTCCTGAGCTGCAGTCACTCCACACAAAGAGGAAGAGCCATCGCCGGATGGACTGAGGGAGCAGGGGAGGGGAAGGATGGGGGGAGGGCCCAGGGCACCTTCAGGGGGCACTTAAGGCTGGAGCTTGGAGGCACAAACACTTCGCGCTTCGACTGTGGTTAAGAGCAGCTAGAGCTGTACCCGTCATGGGATACAAGGTCATCTGAAGGTCATCTGCGCTACATGACCGAGCGTCTCGGGTATGGTGGGGCTGCGCGCAGTCAGGTAAGCACCCGTGTCCTGTCAGAGAGCTCAGGTTCTAGAGTCAAACAGACCGCATTTTAATCTCAACTCCCGGTCAGCCTCTGGCAAATCACTCAGTCTTGCTCAACCTTAGTCTTTCCATCTGTAAGACGGGAATAGTGAGAAAACCCACCACAGGGTTGTTGGAGGCAAGGAGGTACGTATGGAGATGGACATTAAACGATGTATACAAATCACTTCACACACAAAAAAAACTGCTCAAAAAATGTCAGCTGTTACCATTAACAACAGTAAAAACAATGAGGACCTCAGAGTCTGCCTTCCATACAACTTGACTGGATACCTTTTTTCCCCTTTGCATTCCTAGAGCCTAGCCTCATCCCTGCCACACAAATGCTCCACGTCTGCCCCTGAATGAATAAATGAAGGGTCTCCAACCTCCACCCCAAGACCAGAGGGAGAAGGGACCTCAGTAATGCCCTCGATTCTTGTTCTCTACAAACAGCTACCAGGCAGTGTGCAAATCCCGAGCGCTCAGATGACACCATCAAACTTGAAATCTCAGGGCTCCTGGGTGGCATCTGCCTTCAGCTCAGGTCATGATCCCAGGGTCCTGGGATCAAGCCCCACGTCTGCTTCTTCCTCTCCCTCTGCCCCTCCCCCCACCTGTGCTCTCTTGCTCTCCCAAATAAAATCTTCGAAAACAAACAACAGCAATAATAAAAAAAAAACCCTTGAAATCCCATGGAGAAGGTGGGGACCCCATTATGGTGTTCAAGTGATTGGATGTTAAGATCTTTTTTTTTTTTTTTAAAGATTTTATTTATTTATTTGACAGAGAGAGAGGAGCACGAGCAGGAGAAGGAGCAAGAGGAGAGGGAGAAGCAGGCTCCCCGCTGAGCAGGGAGCCCGACGCAGGGCTCGATCCTAGGACCCCGGGATCATGACCTGAGCTGAAGGCAGACAGACGCCTAACTGATTGAGCCACCCAGGCTCCTTGGATATTAAGATCTTACTGTGAACGGATATCAGAGCAATGTCCATTCTTTAAGCAAGGGAGAGAAGGTCATTTTTTTAGCTGAGGCTCACAGGACCACAGTGTGTATCAGGGACCCTTTAGGAGCCAAAGTCTAGTTCAACCCTGTTCATTTGGCAGAGGAACAGACTGAGGCCCACAGGGCAGAAGGGGCTTGCCCCAGGTCACAAGGCAAAAAGATGGAGGAGGGGCTCCTGCTCCCTTGAAAATAAAATCAAAGCTCATTTGAAGCCTGATGTTTGACTGAAGGAACATTCTCACAAAGGCAGTACAGTTTGTGCTCTGTAGGCGCACACACACGTGCACAATAGGAGCTCAACGGTATTTTCCTAACAACAACAAAAAAAGTGTCCACATTATTGTGCAGAACTTGTAAGTGGTGCCTAGATACGATAAGCGAACACATAACAGGGCTGAAGTACTTTCAGATTCAGAAACGCCGATGACGGAATTACATTCATAGTAACGTGCTGATTGTGTCTCCCACGGGCAATGTGCCCTGGGCCCACGATGGCGACCGCACTTCACGTTACCTATTTCCGGCTTGTCGAGCAGACTGACGAGGACTCGGAACGGCTTCAGGTACGCGTGGTGACGTTCCTCTACGTCGGCGTCTGAGAACTTCTGGTGCAGTATTTCAGCTAGACCCTGTTGTTGTTTTTTTAAAAAGCCACAGATCAGGATATTGTACATAGCACGGTTTGACGTTATTGGTTGTTCTACCTGTAAATACTCTGGGATAGAGAGAAAACCAGTCACACGGCATGGGATGAGCACACAGAAGGTTTCCCCACCATGGATCCCGGACATGCCCCATGTCTGCTTTGAGGTCCTGCCCATCAATCCACTGAGGAATCATGATCAGGAATGTTCTGATTGGGATCTACTGTCCGGAAAGGCTCCTTTACCTCAACTAAAAGATCCTTGGAATATTTTTCAAAAAAATACGAGGACTGGTCTTCGTAAGAATTTGAGAGTTCAGATTCTGGCACAATGGTATTTCCTTTAATATCTGAACCTATAAAAGAACAAGGACCATGAGCTGTAACAAGATCTACAGTTTTCAAGTACATAATACTGTGCAAAGGTCTCATGCTCTAGCATTTTTAAAAATAGAATTCCTCCAACAGAAAACCAAATTCCAATCTGGCAAGACTAAGTCACATTTTCTTCTGAGAAAAATGTGGGGTACTAAGGATTCCACCTCCACAGAAATCAATTTAGTTTGTCCCGAGAAGTCACCCTCCGTGTCTTTGACAAGTCTGATCTAAAGGAACAAGGATCAGTTTTTAAAACCAGCATTTGTATGGCAGTATGTGAAACCAAGCTGTTCTCATCCATATGCCCTTATTTTGAGCTTTGGGTAAGTCTGTGAGGTCTTCGGGGCAAGGGAAGGCAACTCATGGTACAAGGAGAGAGCGTGGGCTCTGGGGGCTGAGGCTAATACGTTAGACTCAGCACTGAACTTGGATCCTGGGTCCTCTCTATACACAGCAAGTCAAGGTCAACTAGTACAGAGCTGATCGTTTAGCAAAATCATCCTTTTGATAAAAATGCTTAAAGAGCCTGTAAATATTCTTCTTGAAACCCTTCATAAGCTTCCACGCAATAGGTTCTGGCAGTTTTGTAACTAGGGAGGAGAGGAAAGAAAGGGTGCAGAGAACTTTCTGACTTTGGTGGGAGAAGACCTACATGTTGAGGGTTACAAAAGCGGTGAAGCAGAGGATTTCTTAGGGCAGTAAGACTGCTCTGCGTGGAAGCTGTCATGGCGGACGCACGTCCTCACACATCTGTCTACACCCACAGAAAGCACACCAGCAAGAGCGAGCCCTGATGGAAACCACGGAGTCTGGGTGACAACCTGCCAGCGCTGGTTCATCGACTGTGACAAATGTGCCACCCTGGGTGGGGGGAGAGGGGACCTGGGGGAAGCTGGGAATGCTCTGTACCTTCCTCTTAGTTTTGATGTGACCCTAAAACTGCTCTTAAAAAAAATAAAAGCTATGGAGTCCTTTCATGGTTGCTTTGTACCCCACTTCTGCTCAGGCACATGAACGTGGGAATTTATAAAATTCAGGAAGCGCTAACCTCCTAGCCCTTTGGTTTCCTGGACTCTTGTCCCTGTGAAGCCCTCCGACCAACAGTCAGGGGCTCTTTTCCTACAAGCTTACGGGCTGTCCGCAGAAACACCAGCCTGGGCTCTCACGCTCTCCCCCTAAGTCATCCAAACGTCTTCCGAAACTTTATGTCAATGCCACGAACACTCCCATCCATACCAAACCTTCTTTTACACAAACTCTGTAACATCTGTGGGTCTTCTCTCACACCCCAAACCCATGAGACTTCTTTATAGCAACAGGCTTCTACTTGAATAAGGTTTAGCTACATTTTTTTTTTTTGGTGGTATTTCAAGCTTCTTAATTCGATATTCAATAGCTATCCCACTTATTTGCGTCCCTGTTTTCCAGTTTAATACCTGGAACATAACCAAAGCAACAGTGTAGGCAGAACTCAACTGACTGGGCCATATTCGGTCAGCCTGTTATCTTTCCATTATCTTATGATTCAGAAACGTATCACCAAGATTGAAACTTGTTCCAAAAATCAGCACTAAAAGGTTTCACGTTAACTCTGACTTTCACTTATTGGATACTGCTCAGTACCTAGTAACCACGCATAAAGTCTTCTGTTCAGAGACATGTCTCTCCTCAGTAGGGTCTGGGTGGCTGCTGACAGGATCTGCACGAGGTCAGATCTGAGCAGGGGAATGGCTCTCTCGCTGGAATCCTATTGGAGGACAGAGAATACTTTACTGCAAAGAGATGATGGAGCAGATTACCGGCTTTCGGACACGTGGCCCCTCTTACCAGTCTACAAAGCTTTATCTTAAAAAGGTTGTTCTCAAAAGGAGTTGGTTCTTCGCAATGCCCACGGCCAGAAGCCATGCAGTTTTTGCTATGGAAACATCCTCCTCACAAAAAGGAACAAGGGCCTTTAATTGGCTGAAAGCAAATGGTGACCACAAAGTGGCTCTGAGGTCCAGCCCGCCTGCCCCACGTCCTCAGGAAACACCAGTGACATCCCTGGAGAAACGCAGACTACTTACCAGACAGGTATAAAATGGAAAGAAGAACAGAACGATTTCCAGGTTATTTCTTTGCACCAGGACATTTGAGTCCAACAGTGAGGCACACAGAGACTTTACCTGCAAACGATAAGACACCAGGAACTTTTCACTCCCCAGACGTTTAGCAGCACTTGCAGGCTACTGTTTACAGTCACAGAAATGAGAGTAACTTCTACTGGGAATCTTGAAACCACTGTGTGAAGTCATGTGGAACCAAACAGTCAGGTGTAAATGTGGGAAATGCGGGTTCCGGCCCTAGACCCTGGGGGGCAGTGCATGCTGGAGGAGGTCGTCGACCAGACGTGACCTGGCTGACCGGCGGAGCTGGAGGTGCCTCGCTTCCTCCTGGGTCCTGGAACGTGCGCTCTGCTTGCCTTGCCCGCTCCGGAGGTCCCCGAGGGACACAGCCTTGCGACAGAAATGTAGTGTTGAGGACACCTGCGCGGTATACGTGACTGAGCCCAGTTAAGGCCGCTACATAGACTTTTAAGACTTGGCAGGTGGGTGCTGAATTGTATGGATGGAGGTCTCTGGGATTTGTCCTGCATAACAAGCCACCCTGACCTGCACGTACACAGGCAGGTTAAAGAATGTTGTGAGACTCGTGCCGCACAGGTGACCTTGGGAGCCTGGCTAGTGGACATCGGCTGGCCTCCCAGTCAGAACTGGCCCTTCTGCTCTAGACGCCAAGAGCTACAAAATTTGCTTTGCATCCCCTCCCGCTCCAGGCTGGGGTGGTCCCCTGGAATGGAATCCGGGAGGGGAGGCGAGCACATCCAGCCCAGGCTCCCTGAAGATGTAAAGACATGATAACATAGGAATGCAGCTCGCTCCAAACTGCACGCAGGTGAATAATCGCTTAACTTCAGACCCTGTCACCTGCCCTATAAATACGGCCCTATGGGGATGGTCAGCTGGAGGTCTCAGCTGAGAGCAGGACGCTCCGCCCAGGCCTCTCCACCGGGACTCCAGCCTGGCTGTCTCCATGGGCTTCCCTAGCTGGCGAGGTTGGCTGTCGTAAGTACCCAATTTGATGGAACTCTGTCTTATTTTCCTTTACTGCTTACTACTGCCCTCACCTATGCACAGATTTTCCTTTTCTTCTGTTTCAATTAGATTTTTATAACATCAATAAAGTGTTTTTTCCCCTTCAACACTGCGAGTACGGCTGCTGTGAATCTTTTCTTCAGAACGGATGTGGAGATCTACTGGACTTGTGGCCACCCAAGACAAGCCTCGTTAGTTCTCTTGCTTATTCAGCTGGCCGCCTACTGACCTGGAGTGGCCTGCCTCCCCCTTTGGTCTCTCCCTGCCCGCCGCATACACGGGCCAGTTTCAGGGACACCCAGAAGCTCCCAAGGAGGCTGTAAACTGACAGTGTGACACCGGAGAGTCGGTTAGCTGCAGCCCTCGCATGTTCCAGCTGAGAGCTGGAGAGGCTTGGACCGGAGGGTGAGGTTCTAAGGCCTCAAATTCTGTGATCCTAGAAAGGAATGTCTTTCGGTTCCAAAAGGGACTTCTGGCTAACCTAAAACTCCAAAGACATTCCGTTAAATGGATTCCACACCAACTCAATACGTATTTTGCATGTCTTTTCCAAGTACAGATACACGTGATACAGAAGAACCGTAAGAGAAATGCTAATAAAAAGCTGTGAGACTTCAGAAGAGGGGAGGGAGAGATCTTTCAACTGGGGAAAACAACAAAACTCTGTGGGAAGGCTGAGCTGGAAGGACAGGGAAGATGTGTGTACAGATCGTGGAGAAGGGATGGGGAGTGAGTGCAAGGAGCAAGGTGGCATCACAGACCTACAGGCCAGGCTGGGAAGTCCACTGAGGAGTGCAGAAGGCCTGAAGGGAGGGCAAGGCATGGGTGGGTTGGGAGTGGACTTAAAATACTCTTGAGTTTGGACTTTATCTGTAGGCAAGAGGAATCCAGATATTTTTCGAGCACAGTAGAGATACGAGCGAAGCTATGCTTTAGCAAAGCAAAGAGCTAAGAGCAATAAAAAGAGCCTGGATGGGCAGAGGACGGGATGGGGAGGAGCCAGTCGGAAGGTTATGGCAAAGTCCAAGCAAGCATCTGAAGCTGAAGGAAGCAGGGCCGTGAAAATGGAGAGACACGGAGCTGTTAGGGTTTACCACTAGGTGGCGACAGACTACAGGCCATTAGACACACAAGACAAGTTTGGGGAGAAGAGAAAGATCCAGCAGGGTCATGAGAAGAGACGGCCTTGCCAGGGAAGAAAGCAGCCTTCCGAAGGGCCTGGGGGATGGACACGGAAGGACCCTGACAATCAAGGTTTGAGAGCAACCAGAGGAGAGGACGACAGCAGGAGCAGGACTGAGAGACAGGGACCGGAGGAGGAGGGAACGTGACGAGCAGACGGTGGGCAGTGTGACACAGCCCAGGAAATGAGGCTCTAGCTAAAGCAGCAGACTCTGCGAGGCCCCTGGGGCACTGCTTACAGCTAACCGTACTGGCGGGGCCTCCAGAAGGGCCCTCTTCAGGTGCAAACATGACTTGAATATGTAAATCGTTAGTGCCTATGTGAAAAACAAACACCACAGTCCTGGGTTTCATCCTGCTCACTGCCACCTCCTCGCCTCCTCGTCTTGCTCAGCAGCAGAGCGCACATACTCTGATGCCTGGAACACCTCCATCTCCCTGCTCTCCACCGCTGTGCACGAAGAAGCCGGCCCCGTGAGGAGCGAAGCACCCACCGTGAGCTGGTAATCCGTCCCCAGCATGAACTTCTGCTCCTTGCCTGGCGAGTCCCTGCTGATGTGGCCCACCACAAAGAGCGAGGCGGGCAGGCGGATGGCCGGGCTCACCAGGACGCTCCCCCAAAGGGCAGCATAAAACACCTCTTTGCCGACCACCAGGGACAGCCTCAGGAGCAGAGCGTCTGTTCTGTGGACAAGAGATACAGACTGTAAGGGCTTGGTCCCAGCAGCCACCACTCGCTCGGCTCTCCGCCCGCCCTGAAACCCCATTTCCCTGTCATTCTGAGCGGCTGCCATCTCTTGCCTTTCTGTTCTGTCTACCTGCCGGCTGTCCCTGAAACGGAGTTTGCTAAAACAAACATGGCCCCGAAGGGTTCGGCCATGGCACTGAGATCCATCCCTACCCACGGCCTTGCTGCGGATCTGCAGGACTCGGAGGCGGGGACGAGATCAGCCTCAAGAGATTGGTGCAATTGACTGGAGACGTAAGTGACAATAAAGATCCCCCCCCCACCAAGCACAGCCAAGAGACATCTGACTTCACCAACACTGGGGATAAAATTTGCCTGCGCCTCTCACCCGACGCAAATTCCATAAAGCCTTTCCCTCTGCCCAGCACACCCCTATGTTCACTTCCGTCCTGGGAAGTTCTCCTGCTGATGCCTGACATTTCTTTGTCCCTTATCTCTACCTGGGTCTCTGTCCCCTGACACGCCATCGGCAACTTCACATCCGTCCTTTAAGAGAAGCAGCAGCATCAGCAGGTCCGGGTTTGTTTTTTCCACGGATACTGGCCAAGGCCAGGCATTGCCCCCACTGTCCCCCCAGCTGAGTGGCCTGCAAGCAGCTGACTAGGGCACCTTCCCTGTCACCAATGAAAACGGCTTTGCCAGGCCAATGATAGCACCTGTCAATAGAACAGCAGAGGCAAATTCCCACAAGAGGCTTTCACTGAATGAGTGAACAGACTCAAAATCCAAAAGAATTCCATCCCTCACGTCTCCTATCTGCAAAGAAGACACACAAACATCACAGAAGGAATAGCCCAGTGTGATGCAGTGGGCTACCCAGGTTCCTGGAGGCAGGCCTCTGTCATCCAAATCCTGTGCTTCCTGGCGGTGGTCCCTAGGACGAGTTTAACGTCTGTGCACGTTAGCTGTCAGCTATGAGATACAGAAGAGAGAGGGAGATGTTCTGAGCAGGACTGGAGAGTCTCGTGTAAAACTCTGCACAGGCAAACAGAGTCAGTGCTCGGTCCCCACCGCCTGCCATGACCACCGGGTCTGCGCCGTTTGCTGATGCGTCCTTAGTCCAGATGACCGCCGGACATGCAGCTGGCACTCAAAAACACTGTGAAATGAATGCCACCCTTTCCCTTTTACTATGACTCAAATCATCTCCAACTTACTTTTCAATAACCAGTTTAGGATATACAAAGATTTTTCACACAAAAAAATTATCTACTACCATTTTTTAAAAAGACTTATTTATTTATTTATCTATCTATCTATCTGTCTATCTATCTTAATTTTTGCTAGAGAGAGCACAAGCAGGGGGAGCAGCAGGCAGAGGGAGAAGCAGGCTCCCTGCTGAGCAAGGACCCCCCGATGCGAGACTCAATCCCAGGACCCTGGGATCATGACCTGAGCCAAAGGCAGCCACTTAACCGACTGAGCCACCCAGGCATCCCAAGATTTATTTATTTGAGAGAGAGTGTGCATGTACACATGTGAAGGGGGAGAGGCAGAGGGAGAGAGAGAGAACCTCAGGCAGACTCCCCACTGAGTGTGGAGCCCAATACAGGGCTCAATCTCATGACCCTGAGATCATGACCTGAGCTGAAATCAAGAGTCAGGTGCTTCAGGTGCCTGGGTGGCTCAGTGGGTTAAGCCTCTGCCTTCGGCTCAGGTCATGATCCCAGGGTCCTGGGATCGAGCCCCGCGTCGGGCTCTCTGCTCAGTGGCGAGCCTGCTTCCCCCTCTCCCTCTGCCTGCCTCTCTGCCTACTTGTGATCTCTCTCTGTCAAATAAATAAAATCTTTAAAAAAGAGTCAGGCGCTTAACCAACAAGCCACCCAGGTGCCCCTACCTTTTTATATTAAGTGAATTTTGTTCTTTTTAAAGTTAGTCTGAACCTTTTTGTCTCATTAAATACTTGAATTTTACTGTACAAATGATGCACAGTATCATCTTCACAGAAAAAACAAAACAAAACTGAGGAGGCATGAGTAACGGCCAAATATTTAGGAAATGCACACAGAAGGGTTTAGTGGCTAAAGATACCAACTGATCTCCCATTGAGGCTGAGCAAACAAATACAGCCTATCTCGCCCAGCTCTGAAAACAGCACAGCAAAGACCCCAATCTGAGGCAGAAGTCCGGTGCAGCAGGTGGGGCAGAGGGGTCACTGTCCCCCGGGCAGACAGGGCGTCTCCAGGCT
The DNA here is from genome assembly GCA_028534135.1 of Potos flavus. Taxonomy (NCBI): domain Eukaryota; kingdom Metazoa; phylum Chordata; class Mammalia; order Carnivora; family Procyonidae; genus Potos; species Potos flavus. The sequence continues at coordinate 185,224,152 of CM052898.1, read as the reverse complement.
AGGCAGATTCCTACAGCAGGAGATTAATTGAGAAGACCCCCCAGGAGTGCTTCCCTCTCTCCAGGATCCCTCTCAGAGGAAGACTGATGCTTAGATAAAACCCATCGCAAACACTACAACGTATGCACTGATATCATGTCCCCCTTTGCTCAGAACAGTGTATTCCCAAACTTCCACGGAACACTGGCCACGAGCTGTTTCACAGACAAGAAATCTGGGAAATGCCACCTCAGCTATCCCTTCTTCAATCTTCAGAGTGCACCAGCTAGTTTTCATTATTAAAAAAAAAAATGCAGCTTAAGTCTCATTTTATCCTAACAAAATTAATAGATATTAAAAACTTGAATGACGCCGTGGTTCACAAAAGGGCAATTATGACGAGACGGCTATGGAGAGCACAGTGGAGAGCAAGATAACTGGGATAAGAGTCAAGGAATTCGCTATTAAATAAGAATTACTCCCAACATCTCAGATATGAAGTTCCAAAATTCCAAAATTAGCACAGAGCCCGGGACTCGAATCTTTTCTATTCAGAATCAACCAGCAACCCCCAAACCCCTCCTGTTTCCAACCCTCCTGCCCCACCCTGGCTGGCGTGCTCATGCCTCCGGCGAACACCAGCTTACTCAGACGACACCCACATGCTCGCCTCTATTTGACGGACAGCAAGTGACACGGACTGCTTGCCACGAACCCAAGCCTTTCCCAACTTTGGCCGTGTAGCCACTTGCCTAGCGGACAGTGCTGGAAAGCCAAGCTGTCACTAAAACAAAGAGCTTCAGGCATGAGCATCGGAATGGGCACAATAGTGACAAGAGCGTCCTGCACCAGCACAGGTCAGGTCCATGCCCAGAGAGGGAAAAATATTCCAGAACCAGCAGAGCTCACCATGCTGTCTGGAATCAACCAAAAGAAAGGTTAATAAGTATGTTTCCAGGTGCCTGGGTGGCTCTGTCAGTCAAGCATCTGACTCTTGGTTTCTGCTCAGGGCGTGATCTCAGGGTCCTGGGATCAAGCCCTGCGTCGGGCTCCATGCTCAGTGGGGAGTCTGCTTGAGATTCTCTCACTCCCTCTCCCTCTGCCCCTCCCCCTGCTCACTTGCGCGTGCACGCTTGCTCTCTCTTAAATAATCTTAAAAATACATATATATGTTTCAACTACTATTTAATTCAGGCTCTCTCAACCCTGACACGATGAACTCTGGAGCCAGATAAGCCTTCATTGTGGGGACGATCATGTCGCTGCAGGGAATTTTCGTGCTAGACGCCAGCAGCACCCTCTCTACCCTGTGGTAACAGCCAAAAGAATGATGCCAAATGTCCCTGGGGGATACAAATTAGCTCAGCTGAGAACCGCTGACTCACACTTTTGCTTGCTTACAGACCTCTGAGAATAGTCACCCTTCCCCCAAATCCTCAGAAGAGGAGTCTGGTCCTTTCTCCCCACTACTCCTGCTTGGTCAGTGCAGCAAAACACAGCTGTGAAACTTCTTCACGAGCACTTTAAAGAAGAAAATCTGGCCAGAAGTAGTTTGCAGGCACATGAGGGTTAGAAAGCCAGGGTGAAGCATGAGTCCTAACACTGGCCAGAGTTTCCGTTCTTAGGGTTCACGGACAAGCACAAGCCAGGAACAGTGTGCGCCTCCAGGAACTCGTGAGTCACGGGGCCTCCACTCAGGCCTCTGCGTGTGCTGCCAGTGGGGACGCCTCCCCTTACCCCTCTCTCTCCTACCCTGCACACAGTTTGCTGGGGGGCGTCTGCCTCTGCTCCTGAGCACGCAGGGGAAGAAAGAGTGGCCGACTTTCCTCAGACTAACATGGATACAGAGACCAAAGACTCTGGTGCAGTCATCCCAGTTACTGTGCCCATACGGACCCACTCAGAGGTTCTAGAACCCTCGAGCAGCATCCACCTCGGAGAGCTGATAACGAATGGCTTTGGGATGCTGCAGACACGGCCTGGTTTTCTCTCATGGCTCCATCTACTCGGTGATTCATGCAGCTCTACTCAGCTCTTGGTTCAATGTCAAGAAATCTCACCAAAAAAAAATCCATGTGAAGCGACTTCAGCAACTGTTCAAACGAATCCTCATTGATCAACTAAGAGAGCACACGAAAACACCCCAACTATTTACACTCTTCTGGCGTGATTCATTCTTACAAATTTAAAAAAACTGCAATACATTTTGGGAACCGATGTGTTCATCTGTCAGATGATGGAAAAAACATTTATATACACACACACGCGCGGATCCGTTTGGGAACGGGGAATGCGCCAGAACTTCGAGAAAGAGCCTGGGACTAGAAGTCAAGAGACAGATCTGGTAAGGGTCCTCTCGCTGACCCCTACGTGACCTTCCCTTCATTCCCTCCGCACGGCTACCAATCCTGCGGGCGGCCACAGGCTTCAAACAGCAAGGAGACAGACTCTGCCTCCTGAGGAAGTGGATCCTACCGACCCGACCCACTGCAAAGGCGGACTCTCCACTGGGAACTGGGAAGCCCTGACACGCTCTCTGTGAAAACCTGGAACGTTCGAAATGCACATTTTTGGTTAGGTTTGTCAAAGTCTACCACAAGTGCTCATGACTTAAACGTACCCGTGGTCACTGGCCGCAATCCCTCACACCATTCTAATTATTTGGCTTCTCGGAGTTTAGGGGAACACTCCAAACAGATCTTGTATTGATTTCTTGATTCCACCCCAGCCCCCCACACTGCCTAGTCACAGCCAACACGGCAGACAAAGGCGGTGCGGCTGGGGCCTCTGGAGTGGGGAAATGTGAGCAGTGCGTAGTGTAATCAGATGGAAACTTTTGCAAGCACAGAGGTTTCTAAACCTCCCGGTCAGGCTGCACGTGGGTTCTTAAAGCAGGTCCTAGTAACGGCGATCACTCAGAATGGTTAATATGACGAGAGTGAGCGCTTACGTGGTAATTCCCCAGAGAAACAGGATACTGTGTATATCCAATAGTCTGAATGGATTTATGCTTTCTTCTGCTCCTAAGCCTGACCAAAAATAACCCCTGCATGAACTTTTATGCGTACAAGCTTTACAAATTTCCCCAAAGTACTGCTGAAATTTGTCAAGCTATTCTGCTTAGCATCGCCTTTGCGAGCCCCAGCCATCAGTGAAGCATGGCTCTGCTTTGACTGAGAAGCAGCCTGGTGTGATGGGAAGAAGGAAGACTTTGGAATCTGACCCATGTGGCTTAGGATTCCAGCTCTGCCACTCGCTGACCGTGGGACTCTGGGAAACCTTTCTGACTCTCACCTGTGACCGGAGGCAGTTCCCAGGAGGACACAGTATTTGGTCAAGCAGAGACCAGCACAGCAATGTCAAGCATCACCCCGACTTCTGCACCTTTCCCTGCTGCGCGGACCTCTGGACCTCCTTCCCTGCTTCTCCCAAAGTGGGGGCATCACATGCGAGCCGCAGAGCCGGATGAGACCCACCTGTCGTAGATCTCCGAGCCCTCCTCCAGGCCAGGCAGCAGGCCCACAATGAAGGCCTGGAGACTGGGCAGGAGCAGCTTCTGCAGCGGGAGAAAGTATTTCTCATACAGGCCGAGCAGCACGGGCCTCACCGACATGGCCGCGTTCGCCAGAAGAGGAAACAACCCACAGCTTCGGGAAAGAAGAAAGGGAGAGGAGGGGTAAATGAGACACCGAATCGGAAGTTTGGAACAATCACCCAGGCAGAGGGAGTTTTCAAAAACAGCCAGCCAGCCGTTTACACCGGGGCTGTAGACGCTTGCTTGTCATGGGACGGTCACGGCCTACTGTTCGGCAAAGAGCAGGCATCTAGCGGGTTTAGAACACACTTAAAGGCCTAAGAGGATGTGCTCCAGAGGTGAGCGCTGCCTATCTCCTGCTGGCGTCTTGACGATGAATTGCTGCTCACCACTCCCTGTTTTGTTTGTCTTTTCTTATCTTATGAACCGAAATACGGATTATTCAGGTAATAAGAACGTAACATGGTAGGGAAGCTACTATACCTGTAGAGGAACAAATCCTTGGCCAGCCATTTGGTCCCCACAATTTTGAAGATAATCTCATAGGTTTCTAGGGCTTTGAGGTGCACACCGCTGGGCAAAGCAGGATGCAAGCACTGAGCTAACCTCTTGCTGATAATGAGCCGTCTTGGCAATAAGGAATACCTCAGGTTACTCTGAAGGGCCTGGAAAACAGGAGGGAAAACATGAGGAAGAAGGCAGCGACATTCACCATGTAAAGTACATCTGCTGAGGCCGGAAAGACACGAGCAGATGCAAAAGGAAGACGGAGGGCCTGCGCGGGGAACACCGGGAGGGCCGTGAGCCAGACTGTATCAGGGGACGTGACCCCCATCCCTAAGAAGACCCTTGTCTGCGTGCCGGGGAAGCCCTTGGAATCTTCCCGGGGAGAAGATGAGGTGTGAATTATCCCCATCACTCTCCCAGCTCAGCTTCATGGCCAGGGGGCTCTGAGTGAGGGGTCACCCCCAGAAGAAAGGGGGGGCACCCCTCTGGGTCATGACTCCGGGCATCCTCAGCAGTTGGTGGTCCTGCCGGGTGGGAAGGACCACGTCCCGCAGGAGAAATGCCCCACTCTGCTGGGATGCAGCAGCAGGGTTCCTGAGCCGGGCCTCTGCCGCCCGACACAGGCCTCGTCTGCGCCACATCAGCCTGGGGATCTGCGGCACCTGAGGAACCGGGTCTGGAGTGTGAGTGGGTCACCGCCCTTCTGCACAGCCTCAAGTGACCACGGGCAGAGTGCTGCGGCGGGGTGGCTCCTCATGACTCAATCTTACTACACGAAGTGTCTGTCATTACGGACCAACCGGCAAATATTTGCTCAAAGCCTACAGGGTGAAGTCCATGCTTCTTAAAAAGCCACTCAGAGGCCTCCATGGCATGACTCCTGCCTGCTTTGCCTCCTCCTCCCCCGCCCCCTTCTCTTAATACTTCAGCCTCATACTCTGTAGCCACACAGACCCATTTGCGATTCCTGCCTGTGCTCTCTGCCCCTCTGCCCAACCTCCTTCCCATCCCCCTGGCTAATTTTCCTCCCGTGAGACTTAGCGTCCCCTTTCCTGGAGGCAGACCGGCCCCCGCCCTGGCAGGACGCGCCATCCTGTGTTTAGTTCCTCCTGCCCTGGGCTCCGTGTGCACATCTGTCACCGATTTACAACACTGTCCCAATGATTATCAGCTCCGGGGCTGGTTTAGGCGGGGAGCGACTGGAGGGCCGGGTCTGTTGTCTTCGGCTCTGTGGCTTTCAGCACTCTGTGCAGAGCCTAAAACAAAGCAGGCCTTCTGGAAGAATGTCATAAGACGTGTGTGATGCTAACTGCATTCTTTCTGTGTCCCAACTGCAGGCCCCTGGGCCATATGGTCTTAGGGCCATGACAGCTTTCTTTTCATAAACAAAGAAAATGATCCTGTCCCTAAAACATGCACTGAAGTTATGCAGGAGGTAAAGGGAAAGGAAGGAAAATAATATATTTCATCAGAAGCCTGTAGTCTAATTGAACTGTCAAATTGAATAAACCTGCACCTTGGAAAAAAACCCATTAACTAAAGGTCATCAAGAAATACCTGAAAACATTATATATAAAAGTCTGATATTTTAAAATAAAGGGAAAGCCAACAAAATAATTTCTTTTAAGATTTTATTTATTTGAGAGCGAGAGAAAGGGAGAGAGAGAATCTCAAACAGACTCCATGCTGAGCACGGAGACCAACACGGGGCTGGATCTCACAAACCCTGAGATCATGACCTGAGCTGAAATCAAGAGTCAGGCACTTAACCAACTGAGCCACCCAGGTGCCCCCAAAATAACTTTTTTTAAATGTGCTCCTGTCGAAACCAATCCTGAGGTAAGAACAAAGTGATGAATGTGCCAAATGCACAGGAGACTATGTTTCATTATGGACATTTTCAAACACATAGAAAAGCAGGTGGAACAGCAACATAACCATCACCCAGCTTCGCGAGTATCAACTGCCGGCCGTTCCTGAAGAAATCATGTCTGTGACTCCACTGGCTTATCCGTGTGGCTGTGGGCTTTCTCCAGGGATTCAAGAGCAGGAGAGAGGGCGTCTTCACCTGCAGTAACTGTTTTTGTCAAGATTTTTTTTCCCTAAGATTTTATTTATTTGAGAGACAGAGACAGAGAGTATAAGCCGGGGGAGGGGAGCGGGAGAGGGAGAAGCAGACTCCCCGCTGGGCATGGAACCGGACACTGGGCTCGATCCCAGGACCCTGAATGACGACCTGAGCCGAAGTCAGACGCTTAACCGAATGAGCCACCCAGGCGCTCCCAAGCACTTGTTTATTAAATCACTACCCATGCTCGTATTGTTCAGTGTATTCCAAGGACTCCTGCTGTTTGAGGTGGAGCAGACGGGGCACACTCACCGTGGAGGTCCTCTGGGACTCACCAGCATTTGCCTTCCTTGGGCTGTGCATGTCCAGTATCCCATTCCTCTGCCCTTTTGACCCTGGGTGCAGCTGCATGACCGACTCTGGCCAGTGGAATGAGTGGAGTGATAGCCATCATGCAGGCACAGGCTATAAAAGCCAACTCAAAGCTTGCTGGGTTCTCTCTTCTTGACTCCAAGATCACGGACATGTGGGCTGAACCGAAGGCCCTCCCAGCCTGGCTCCCTGAGAACTTAGAGAGCAGAAACCATGTGCTGACCCAGTGAGGCAGAATTCAGCCACGCAAAACTCACGGAGATTAGGGATTGTTTGTTAGCATGGCATAACCCTCTCTATCCTGACCGATAACCCTCTTCCCACATAAATGTAATTACAACAAACCACAACCACCCATTCCAAGTGAATGAGGCTGCTTGCTATTTCTTTCTCATTTGAATATGTCGCTTAATTTGAGAAAAGACACAGGAAAAGAAACATAACGAGAACTGATGCTGTGACCAGTGAACGTGGAATGGATGATTCACTGTTTGCGGTCTGTGTTAATCCACACAAACACAGCGTGTCTGAGAAAGGGACTCAGTGCTGTCGAGGGAGAGGTAGAAAGATAAAGGAAGCTGTCGGATCTGAAAATTCAGCAAAAAACGAAGGATATAAACAGATTGTACTTAGAAGAATGAGAAGCTGCTTGTCGTTCCTGGTAAGAAAAACGCAATTAAAACTACAAGAAAATATCATTCTTTTCACCCATTAGACTGTCAAGCCAGATCAAAGCACAAAGGTTCAGGAGCAGAGTAGAGCCACCAAGAGATCATGAGCCAAGTTACATTCCTCACTCTGAGTCAGGACGTGGCCAGACGGACTTTGCGAGCCTGCTCCTTGGGGCAATGGGAGAGTCAACCCTGCTGCATCATTTTCATCACTAATCATGGGACTGAAATCGTGCCTAGGTCACTAGGTTGTGCTAACCCACTTCCCACAGAGCCAGACCTAACAGGTGCTTCCACACTGAGGCTAGGCAAACAAACAAGACTGAAATACTGTAACAAGACTGTAACACTGGTTTAATATGTCAGCTTGGGGTGAGAGCCTGGCATTCCAGTTCCACCATTTGCTTGTTGGGCAAATTCTTTAAACTTTCTGGCTATCGTTTCATCTATAAAAATGGGGATCATGGCACCTTACAAAGTTGCAAGCATCAGATGAGACACTCCTTACAAAAAGTACGGCAATGTCTGGAACCCGGGAAGCAGCCAGCAAACACGACCTCTTATTATCATGACAGATTGAAAATGAAGGACAAGACTTCTAGAGATGGAGGGAAGATGCATTTCAAGACAATCCACTGAAACCCCGTCGTTTACAGATAATGTCTTTATTGTCCCCAAAGCAAACAAGGACACTAGTTGGGTGTGTTGATGAAGAAGGGTAGGTAAGAAATACATCGAATCAGAAAAGCAAAGCTCAAACTGCTCTATGTTTGGAGGTAAGATGCCTGCAGACCCAAAATATGATGAAAATCCCGAGACACTGTAGCCAAGGAGGAAATCTGCACCGATGAGGTGGGGGTTGGGGAACATGAAATTTCCTTTTTTTTTTTTTTAAAGATTTTATTTATTTATTTGACAGAGAGATCACAAGAAGGCAGAGAGGCAGGCGGAGAGAGAGGGGGAAGCAGGCTCCCTGCTGAGCAGAGAGCCCGATGCGGGGCTCGATCCCAGGACCCTGAAATCATGACCTGAGCTGAATGCAGAGGCTTTAACCCACTGAGCCACCCAGGCGCCCCATGAAATTTCCTTTTAAGAAGACAGAAGAAAAAATAAATAGTAATTAATATTTAGAATTAAAAGGGAAAATAAAATATATCCTAAATGATATTTAAGGAAAATTTCTAAACAAAATTTTGCAAGTCTTTTTTTTTTCTTAAAGATTTAATTTATTTATTTGAGAGAGAGAGAGAGAGAGAACAAGCGGGGGGGAGGGGGGGACGGCAGGCAGAGAGAGAGGGAGAACCAGGCTCCCTGCTGAGCAAGGAGCCCAAGGCTCCATCCCAGGACGCTGGGATCATGACCTGAGCCGAAGGCAGACACTTAACCGACTGAGCCACCCAGGTGCCCTAACATTTTGCAAGTCTTAAAACTGAAGTTTAGAATCACCGGTTGAAAATGCTTTCGTATGGGGCGCCTGGGTGGCTCAGTCGGTTAAGTGTCTGCCTTCGGCTCAGGTCATGATCCTGGAGTTCCCGAGATCAAGTCCCCAGTTGGCTGTGGGAAGCCTGCTTCTCCCTCTCTTCCCCACTTGCTCATGATCTCTGTCGCGATCTCTGTCCGTTTCACTCTCTCAAATAAGTAAAATCTTTAAAAAAAAAAAAATTGCTTTGCATGCAGTGGATCTGGAGCACTCTGGAAACAAAGGATTCCCCTAACAGAGCTCCTCCTCCCACAGAGTGACAGACTTCATGCAGGAAACGAGGCTGTGAGCCCTATTTAAAAACACCTTCTGTGAGCAGGGAATGTTTTTCCATCTCTTTGTGTCTTCCTCAATTTCTTTCACAGGTGTTCTGTAGCTTTCAGAGTACAGATCCTTTCCCTTTTTGGTTAGGTTTATTCCTAGGTATCCCATGATTTTTTGTGCAATTGTAAACGGGATTGACTCCTTAATTTCTCTTTCTTCTGTCTTATTGTTGGTGTGTAGAAATGTAACTGATTTCTTTGCATTGATTTTATATCCCGCCATGTTGCTAAATTCCTGTATGAGTTCTAGCAATTTGGGGGTGGAGACTTTTGGGTTTTCTACATAAAGTATCATGTCATCTGTGAAGAATGACAGTGTGACTTCTTTGCCGATTTCAATGCCTTTTATTTATTTTTGCTATCTGACTGATAAGGTTAGGACTTCCAGTACTGTACTTAACACCTGTGGAGAGTGGATGGCACATGATGTGATGAGCACTGGGTGTTATACACAGCGGATGAAGTACTGAACGCTACATCTGAAACTTAATGACATACTATATGTTGGCTAAATAAATTATAAAAAAACAACAACAAAGAGAAACAAACACCTTCTGGGTGAGCAGTATTAAGTAGCCAACGTGCCTGAAGGGGAACCTAAGCCAACTCCTGGTGGCTTTCAGGAAACAGTGGGCACCATGAAGGTTCCCACTCTGGCTCCCCCACATTCTCGCTCTATAAGACTTTTCCTTTAGGTTCGCTGAGGGCTAATGCATGGGCATGAGGGGACCATCTCTGTTTTCAGGGCAAACTTAAAAGGGAAGGAGTCATCCAATGCTTCATTCCCCCACTTTGGCTGCTGAAGATTCGGAGCTCAGGGTGGTGGTTCGGCCATGCCGGCTTTCCTCAGTCAGCCGCCACAGACTCAGGAGCTCCTCTGCTTAGGACCTGTCGACTCAGGCATCCCTGGACATGAAGCAGTGCTTGGCTCATATGGCCAGCCCCCTTCTAGGATGTGCACAACACTTCTCAGTACGAAATTGGAGGCCTTCTGCGGCATCCTTTCTGAGCGTGAGATCAAGCCAGATGCCCACGGCTGTCGCCACTTTTGAAAAAGAAAATGTTCTATTTAGAAGAGGCCTGGCCTAGGAGGTTTCAAAACGGAGTGCTGTGCCCTGCTGGTGGGAATGTAAAATAATGCAATCGCTGTGCAAACAGGATGGTGGCTCCTCAAAAGATTAGGGGCTCCTGGCTGGGTCAGTCGGCGGAGCATGTGACTGTTGATCAGAAGGTGGTAAGTTCGAGCCCCACACTGGGTGGAGATTTTACTTAAAAATATAAATAAAATGTTAAAAAAAGATTAAATATTTGACTTGTTTACCAAATTACTATATGATCCAGCAATTCCACTTCTGAGCACATGTGCAAAAGAATTGAGAGCAAGGACTCAAACAGGTATTTGTACACCCATGTTCACGGAAGTGCTATTCACGATAGCCAAAAGGTGAAAACAACCCAAATGTCAACGAATGGATCAATAAAATGTGGTCTACACAAACAGTGGTCTGTTACTCATGGATGAACTACCATATGGATGAAGCCCGAAGACACTGTACTCAGTGCAATAAGCCAGACGCAAAAGGACACACACTGTATGATTCCACTTACACGAGGTCCCTAGAGTCAACAAAGGGACAGACCCAGGAGGTGGAACGGGGGGAGGGGGTCAGACTGGGGGAGGGGGGAGGGCAGCCCGTGTTTAATGGGAACGGTCTCAGTTTTTGATGGTGGTGCTGGTTGTACGACAAGGTAAACGCACCGAATGCCAAGGAACGGTACACTCGTCAACAGTTAAAATGGTACATTTTATGTGTATTTTATCACCCAAATAGAAAAAAAGAAATGAATGCGTGTTTTGCCCAATTGCTCCTGCAGCTGAGCTGCAAGAACCATGAACCCCTGAGTGACACTTGCTTGTTGAAAACAAACTGAAAACTCTTTCCTCACCAGAGAACAAAGGGACTCCTTTTAATGACTCCTGAAGGGACCCGGGGACCGAGTCCAGCCTCTCCTGAGTGTGAGGTTTTGGTGTTTTTAGTTTTGTTTTTTTTTTCTTTTTTTTAAGAGAGAGAGTACTTGTGAGTGAGCAGGGGTGGGGGGGGGAAGGGGCAGAGGGAGAGGGAGAGAGAGAATCCCAAGCAGACTCCACGCCCAACGCAGGGCTCCATCTCACGACCCTAAGATCACAACCTGAGCCAAAACCAAGAGTCCAAAGCTTAACCGACTCAGCCACCCAGGCACCCGAGTGTGTTTTTAACCCTTAATTAGCAAAATAGCCACATTAACTGAGTCTACCTTCTAGCACTCAAAAACTCCTGATTTCCTCTTTACCCGCTCCTGGCCGTTTGAGAGCTGCGGAGACCGGGACCCCGGTGTGGGTCAGGGAGGGGTACCCCGGCGTGGGTCAGGGAGGGGTACCCCGGCGTGGGTCAGGGAGGGGTACCCCGGCGTGGGTCAGGGAGGGCCACCCCGGCGTGGGTCAGGGAGGGGGACCCTGGCGTGGGTCATGGAGGGGGACCCCGGCGTGGGTCAGGGAGGGGGACCCCAGGTGGGTCAGGCAGGGCACCCCGACGCTGCCGTGCTCTTGCCAGCTCTGTCCGGGCAGTGTGCTTCTCTAGCAGGAAAAGCCCAGTATTTCCAGGGAAGTTTCACTGTTTGGGTTGTGTTTTTTAGGAAACCAGAAACCCAAGTAAGCTTAATAGATACATACAGAGATACAGATACACAAGTACAGTATATATTTATATTATATATACAACACATATGATAAACATTGAATAAAAATGATGTATACTAAAAAAAAAAAGATGAGAAATGTTCTTCAGCTACAGAATAAATACCTCAAGGAAACTCATAAATCTGGAAAGAAAAAAGGGCCATGATTTCAAAATCACTTTGAAAAATGCTAAACAGAAAGGAAAAGCTACGATTAAAGCAGAAATAAACCGTCCTTCCTTTTTTCCTCAAGAAGGACACTATTTTAAAAGCATTCCTTCAGCTATAACCAAGATATAATAGTTGGGACCTTATTGTATGCATCGGCTCAGCAGGCTGACCTAAAAATAATAAAAAATCTATAAAATCTAAGTTTGAAAAAGGTCTGAATGACATCCAAGCTTGGTTAATAGCGACCAGGAAGTGTCTCGCTTTGCTCCACCCACAACAATGTCTGCGCTGCCCTTTGTTTTCCTCTGACATCACGCTCTCTGGCAGGACTCTCAGCACGATGTGGACTGGTTCTGTGTAACAGGGTTAAAAATTCCAAAAGGGTGAGCCACGGACTCAGACAGTACTTTAATACACTTAAAAAAGGTTTAAAGAGAAATTTAACAATATGACAAGGGCTCGGTGAGTTACATTTGATTTTAAAAAGTTCCCAGAAGAGATCGCCCAAACCTGCTCCTCCCGGTGATACCACCGACTTCGGGATGCCAGATGCTCGTCTACAAAGAAACACAAGCAAGCCAATTTAAAAGCAGGGCTCGCATCAAGCAAATGGTAAAATATCAGCAGGTCCTCCTTCTGGAAGTTGGTCATCTCTAAAAGGCTGTTCGTTTCATGCCACAAAGCTGAAGCTGTACCGTGAGTAAGGCTGGCTAGGTGGCACAAGCTTGAACGCTCATTAAACACTTGCCAAGGGACACCGATGGTGCCCTTCAGACAGAAGGAACACAGGACAGACACTGAGGAATAACAAACTGGCCAGGACTTCCCACACGAAAGTAGGCCCAGTCCTGAAGGCGGAGATGGTGAAGAGCGCCATGTCCTACCTGAAATGACAGTGACTCAGCCACCATGCCAGTTTGGGAGGGCGGAGACGGGGACGGCAAGAGACAGGAGGAGCAACGGGCCCTGAACAGGCGCGACAGGGAGTTGGGATTTCACAGAGAACCCATGAAGTCCGCTTCTGTTTAGCTGGGGCAGTGACACCCGTACAGCCTCTCTGGAAGAGAGAGCCTCCTTCTTAAGAAGGTTCCCAACTGAAACATGGCTGTGTGGCGCTGACACGTCAGGGGACCACTGAGGGCACCCGTGCCGAGCAGTGACCCTGGTGAGTCATCACCTCGCCTTACAACACGCACACACCCCACGACCTCGGCTTGCAGCAGAGCTCTTCTCGGCTTCCCCCGACCTTCCACACGAGGTAGAGACGCATCAGAATACACGTTCTGCTTTTAAAAATGTCTTACGATTAATTTTATTCCTTTTGGATCATCTCTATCTCACTGCCGGAGCTAATACGAACTCACACTTTCTGAGCAAACACCACGCTGTCTGCTGCCTAACCCCACGGAAGGCTGAGCACACGCGCTGCGGGAGGGTGGCTGCCCCAGGCCGGGCCAGGGCGGCGACAGCAGGCCGATCCACGGCCGCCACTGACCATGCGTCCGCGGGCACGACAGCCCCAACACCACAAGCCCAGGGCCGATGGCTTGGCGGGGCAGTCTGGGAAACTCATTTTTCTCAGCTGAACTGGAACTGGCTCTGCCGTGGAGAGAACGCGTTGCTGGTCTAACTCGTGACAAAGCGAAGCAGGGGCAGGGGACATGTGACGGAGAGCACAGTCTCCGAACGAGCTGACCTGGGGCCCGGCCCGGCACGGGTTCCCTGAGCACGGGGACCTGTCGTGCAGGCGAGACTTGAAAGGAGCTGAAACACCCGGGTGTTCATGCTTCTCCCAGTTCCCCAGGGCATCGGGATTTTATACGCGTGTGACACGAACACCGGGTCCAGGCTCTCAGTCAAGAGGACTTGGGAATCTCCACGCTGGGTCAGAAAACTTCTTAAAACATGAAAGGGGTGCCTGGGTGACTCAACTGGTTAAGCACCCAACTCTTGGTTTCGGCTCAAGTCAAGATCTCAGGGTTGTGGGATCGAGCCCTGCTCTGGGTGTGGAGCCTGCTTGAGATTCTTTTTCCCTCCCTCTAAAAACAAACAACAACAAAAAAACCCCAAGACAAACCCAAAACAAACCACCACAAAGCCTTGCTACCTCATAGAAGGCAAGCTGCAACACACATCCAAATACTGCTCTTTATTTCTCCCCTTGTGAGTTTGTTACGACATCCATTGTCGAAACCACTCCCTCTCACCACCAACAGCAATTTTCCCTATCTTCCCACACAGAAACTAGATGGCTAGCTGTAATGCCTTCCAGGCTTCCAGACCTACCTCGTATTCTTTTCCCACCGCAGTGCAGGTCCTGAGCCCCCCTCCCAGCCGTGCCCCCGCCCGTGGGCTCTGCAGCCGCCGGCTGAGCTGACCCAGGAAGCCCCGAGCAAGCTTCCCTCAGCGTCCTCACCAGTAAAAGGGGTTGAGCAGCACCAACTTTGGAGGATTACAGGTTTGAGAAACAATGAGTAACAAGCTCGTAACAGGGTGAGGCTCACTAAAGGGAATCATTCTATTTTGGGGGCTATGAGCCAAGAGGCTGGAATGAGAGACAAGGGTGGGAGGAGGTCAAGGCAGCGGAGTTCGACAGTGAACCACATAAAAAAAGGAAATGAACACGTGGGGCAAACATGCCCTTCAGGACTAAACACTGACACATATGTGATGGAAAGAATACTAAAATACTTAAGAATTTATAACCGCAAACCAGAAGACCTCATAAAAGTGAGCATATCATTAAGATGCTAAATGACTTGCTGTCTGGACACACCTTCTTTTCTGGTTTTTAAATGTATTTTAACCCACATACAAATGATATATTTAACAAACAAACCAAAAGCCTATTATATGGAAACCAACTTGTTAAAGTCAGAGCCAGAAAAGCAGCAAGAACATCTTGGGGAAAGAGTCTCATTATGAATCCCAAATAGGCTTCTGTCCCCAAAGTTCTACTGGTAGAACTCAATATTCTTTAGAATTCACACCCAGAAGAACAGGACTGGCACACTCAAATGAGACTAAATGTTATCTCCTCCTGCACAGAGCAGGTTTCTCGAGATCTCCGGAGCAGCACTTCCCAACCCTTGGTGTTGAAGCAAAGCGGGTCCGGAACGGCTGTGTGCAGCTCGGGACACACCGTCCCCGAGCACCCGTGTCCTGCCAGCCCGCAGAGCCTCAGGCACGCTCTGGGAGCGGGGATCACGGGACCTGCACAGGCCGCAAGGAGCTAATTCAGAGTCAGGGTTGGGAGGGGAAGAACGTGCCTCTCCACCGCCGCTCCGCCTGTTCACTCTCATCGGAATCCGACCTGTGCTTGTCCTCCTCGGTGCTTTTCCTTTGCCTCCCTGGCCCTGAGATAAGCTATCTGCATAGAAGCAGGCGGCGATTAAAGAACAACGATGGGAGGAAGAAGGCTGCTAACAAGGCACCCGGGAACCGAGGCAGGAAACCTGGCTCTCCAGATCCCTTCGCGCCCAAGCTGGCTCCGCTCTCCAGAACCCAGCAGCTCTAAAACTGCCCAGGACACCCAGAACCGAGAGGCTGAACACACGGCTGGCAGAGAGCAGGCGCTGGAGGAGCACTACCTCCTCAGAAACACATCGGGGCTTGTGCAGTGAGGACGAAACCAGGGCGGGCATGGAGACAAAATCCTCCGCGGTTTCTCTGTCCGTGCCTCGATTCCAGCCAGAACCACACCAATGCCGATGGTGAGGGCGCCGATCAGCATGGCACATGCCACATCCTTTCAGGACAAGCACCTTTACTGTTGAGAAACAAGTGTGCCTGCTTCTGCCCACAGAGGAAACGGGTTCCCGTGGGTTAAGGATGGTCCGACACTGCGGACTCAGTTACCAAGCATTGGGCGGTAAAGCACAGCACATCCACTACACAAATCGAAATGAAGAAATGTATCACCTCACAACCAAAAGTCTAGAGCAGTGGTTCTCAGACTGGGGCAGTTCTGCCTCTGGGGGACATCGGACAATGTCTGGAGGCACTTCTGGCTGTTACAATGGGGGCTGGGGGTGGGACGTGCTATTGGCATCTAGCAGACAAAGGCCAAGAGGCTGATGACCATCCTAGAATGCACAGGACAGCACGCTCTACTCCGCCGCAGAAGGTCAACAGTGCCGAGGCCAAGCAACTGGTGTGGGGGAGTATATTCCTATATTTGGCTAAATCCGAGGGCTCAGTGACATCCTAAAAGGATGAGCCTTTGTGTGCTTACGTGCTCCTCATAGTGAGCTGACTTATCCTCGGCCTTTTCCTGCTGTGGCCTCAGATGTCTGCCGCACATCAGGCATTATTACATGCTCCCACGATTAAAGAGAGGAACAAAAAAGTCAAGTGTTTGTTCCTTTCCTGTCTCTATTAGAGGAAACCCTTTCCAGAAGCCAGCTGGCCACATCTCATAGGTCAGGGAAGGTCACATGCCCATGTCTGAATCAATCCCTGCCAAGGAAAACAGAATTACTAGGAAGAAGTCCGAGAACAATAACATTTACTGCCGAGGCTGGGAGCTGGGCTCTCCCCCTCTGCCGTGCTTTGCCACCTGATCCCTAAGACATAACTGAGAAGGCAGAGGGTGGACAGCGCGGTAGACAACCAGCACGTGCGTCTCAATCTCAGAAGTAAGTGGTGAGCCTGAACGTGAACCCGAGAGCTCTCGCCTCCCTTCAACCCCCAACATCTGAATTATTGTACCTTCCAGCAGATTTACTTCCAAGGCCGATCTCGGATGCTGGGAGAATCAGTTTGAGTAACATCATCACCAAAAGCACGTGAATAAAATGTTAAGGCAGAACCGTGTGGCTTTGAGAAAAACAATTCAACAATTTATGGACCGATCAGGCAATGAAATGGCACACTCTCTGGCCATATAAAGATAAGAAGTCATTTAAGTTAGTAAATAAAGACTACACTGATGTCTCGGGGGACAGCAATCGGATGGGCCTGCGGGGCTGAGATAATCAGGAGATAAGAGGGGCCCCCATCAAAATCGGTGTGCGCCACGTGGGGGTAGGGCCTGCAACGTCCACCCGAAGCATGCTCCCCGCCTCTGTGGCAGAGTTCGTGGCCGGGCCCTGGCTGCTCCACCACAGAAGATTCTTCTCCCTTGAGGATATGACTGGAGGAAATGTGTGCCTTTATGATCTACACACGCTCCTATATGCTCTCCCCCCTTCTTGGGGAACAGAATGGCAGCGAACAGAGCAGCTCTGGAAGCCATGTGTTAAAGATGGCAGAGTCCCAGGCTTGCGTCTCCAGAATAACCGTGGGGAAGAGAGCTGCCCAATCTGGGACACCATGCTGAGCTGACAGAGGAGCGAGAAACTTCTACCTTCCTGGTGGTCCCGAGTTTTCGGACGGCTTTGTTATAGCAGCTGACGTTACTCCACCTAATACACTGCAAGTAGCATCATCGTTTAACACCGTTCCCGAAAATGCTAGCAAAATACCAGGGAAAAAACCCCACAAATTCAGTATTGATTGATGATATGTAGGCTTGTCTGGCCACAGAACTCAAAACCGTCAGCTGAAAAAAAACTTAGAAATAAATTCACGAAGATGGTCAGTTTCCAAACTCTGTAAATTAATCATTTTGTACACATCAACAACCAGTTCAAACACAGAGTGGGAAATAAACCCATTCACAACAGCAAAATACATACACAGAATATACAGAGAGGAGCAGAGGGAGAGGGAGAAGCAGGCTCCCGGCTGAGCACGGAGCCCAACGTGGGGCTCGATCCCAGGACTCCAGGATCATGAGCTGAGCCAAAGGCAGATGCTTAACCCACGGAGCCACTCAAGCGCCCCTCTAATCGGTAGTCATTTAAATGGGAAATGCAAAAGCCACAGGGAGCTACTACTACACTCCCACTAAAGTGGCTAAAATAAAGACGGCCCATGCCGAGCGTTGGCAAGAGTGTGGAATAACTAGAGTTCCCGTACACCGCTGGAGGGGCATAAAATGATACAACCACTTTGGAAAACGATTTGCCAGTTTTTTAAAAAGTTAAATATGTATCTACTGAAAGCAACCCAAAATGTCCATTAATAGGAAAATGGACAAATAAGTGGTATACAACCATGGCTTCCTACTCAGCAGTAAAAAGGAATGAACTATCCATCTACACAACAACCTGGCTGACTCTCCAACTGGTGTTGCCGAGGGACAGACGCCAGACCAGGAAGTAAAGGGTATATACCGTCTGATTCTGTTTATATAAAATTTTAGAAAATGCAAACTAGCAGGTCAGCAGCTGCCTGGAGATGGGGGCAGAGAGGGAGGTGAGGAAACTTCTGGGGGTGACAGATACATGCCCATTATCTTCGAGGGGTGATGGTTTCACAGGCATATACAGATGCCAAAACTTATCAAATTATACACCTCAAGTATATGTAGTTTATTGCATGTCAGCAAAGCTGTTAAAAAAAAAAAAGGAAAAGACCATTTAAAAAAAGCTAAATAGGGTGGCTGGGTTATGAACACTGGGGAGGGTATGTGCTATGGTGAGTGCTGTGAATTGTTTAAGACTCATGAATCATAGACCTTACCCCTGAAGTGAGTAACACATTATATGTTAAAAAATAAATAAATAAATAAACAAAATTTAAAAAGATAAATAAATGGGAATGCCTGTATTTGGCTCACATACAAGCATGAATACAGGTGTTCACATTCAGTCAGCTGTCCTTTTTGAAAAATAGTCAAGTTTAACTTAATTCTTTCTGTATTAGTTTGCTGGAGCTGCTGTAACAAAATATCACGGACTAGGTGGCTCAGACATCAGAATTTATTCCTACAGCTCTGGAGGCTAGAAGTCCAAGGTCAGGGTGCTAACTAACTCGGTTCTCTGCCTGGTTTGTGGTCGGCTGCCTTCTTGCTGTGTGCTCACCACATGGAGGAGAGACATCTCTTGCTCTCTCCCTCTTTTTATAAGGCCACCAACCTATTGGGTTAGGGACCCACCCTAATGAATGACCTCATTTAATAATCTTAATTACTTCCTGAAGGTGTATCTCCAGATACAATCACACTGAGGCTTAGGCCTCTAACATACGAGTTTGGTGGGGTTGGGGGAGACATAATTCAGTCCATAGCACCTTCCTTACCATGGCCTGATGTGAAATTTCTAGTTTCATAACTTTCTGGACAGAATTTATAAAATGTAAGCAGACAACAAGCTCTTTCATTATCCATAAACTCAATTCTCCTAGATGAGCTTTTTCTTCCTCCGGATGAGCTTTCGCCATTAGATTCCGGGTGGAAAAACTCACCTGCTCAATTCTGAAATATCTCCACCTCTCCAGCAGGTCTCAAAAAACAAGCAAAAATATCCTCTGTTCACATGCAAAATATATACACTACCCTCACTTCACGTTACTGAAAGTATATCAGTCTCCTGATTTCGGCAGAGAAATGTTCTTTCCAAAAGGACCATGTCAGCTTTATGCAGGCACGTCTGAGCAGCTCGCAGTGAGGCAGCTCCCACAAGCCCAAATCAGCAACACCCTTGCCGATTCTCAGCTCCCTCCGGAGAACGTGCGACAGGGCAAGAAGCAATAATGCCATCTGAGCCCCAACGCATCGCCTACCAAAAGGAGGAGGGTAGAACAGCAGCAAAGGACTTGGCAGCCTCTGCCACAGTAGGACGGGGGGGTTCTACGTGACATTCTATTAGCTATGTCTGCTAACTCCTGGTGCCAAGACTATCAGCACACTGCCAGAAGCAAATGGGCCCGGTGCTTATCACCGTCCCGCAAAGAACCAGTTCTACTTGCTGCCACATGAAGAATCAGTAACTGCCACAGACAACCTTCCAATCTGGTCTCTTCCCAGAAGGCTTTCAGGCCACATCTTTCCAGAATGACCCTAACACCACACTAACCTGACCGCTTCTACCCTCGGGGTCACTGCCATGGGCAGGAGCAGATGGCTGGACGACGACTAAAACAAATGCCCCAAACTGAGGTACCACACTCTAACAGATGGCCCCTCACAGTGAGGTGACAAGAAGGAACCAGGTGTCACATAGGCTCAGAGCCACAATTCATAAACAACAAAGGCTGAGAGGGGCTCAAGTCCTGCCCCACGTCACTGGGTAGAGGGAGTCTGGTCCAGGGGGATCAGGAGCAGTGATTTAAACTATATCGCAATAAATAAATAAATAAAATAAACTGCATCTCACTAGAAAGAGGAAGAGGTTGGGGAGGAGGACGTAAGGAGACACATGGGAAAGGCCAACCGGAAGGACAACACCCCCCCCCCCCAAAGATGCCCCACAACAAAGCCGCTACGAGAAAGCTGGTGCAGAGCCTGTGAGGTGAAGTCAGATGGGACACGAAGCATCGGTGTTACCATCTGAATGTCTGTGTCCTGCAGTGTGATGGAACTGGGAGGTGGTGTGGGGAGGTAATTGGGTCATGAGGTTAGAGCCCTTGGGATTGGGATTAGTGCCCTTATAAAACGGACCTCACAGTGCTCCCTGGCCTCTTCCGCCACGTGAGGATACAATGGGAGACGGCCATCTGTGATCCAGGAAGCAGCCCACAAAGACCCTGAATCTGCCGGTGCCCTGATCTTGACCCCCAGCCTCCAGAACCGTGAGCGAGGAAGGCCTGCTGTTCCGAGTCCGGTCTAGGGTATTTTGTTATAGCGGTTCACACAGACTGAGACAGCTGGGAAGTTCTTGGCACACATCGAATCTCCACACATGCCAGAAGTGAAGTTCTGCACGAAGCTGCAGGGCAGTAAAAATAAGATCACAGAAGTAACGCTCTAGCGTTCCATAAGGGGTGTGACGGAAAACCATCTGGGGTTCTGTCAGAAATGAGCTCTTTGAAAAGCTGATATATGGAGAGACAATCTGCACTTCATTGTCAGACCCTGTTACAGGCTAAATCGTGTCCCCCAAATTCCTATGTGGAATCCCTTACCCCTAGCACCTTACGATGTGACCGTATTTGGAGACAGGGCCTTTGGAAAGGCAATGAAGGCAAAATGTCACAGTCTAGGTGACAGGTGATGTCCACTATGACTGATGTTCTTGTAAGAGGAGATTCAGACACAGACACGCACAGTGGAGACCACGTGAGGACACAGGGAGAAGGTGGCCACCCACAAGGCAAGGAGAGAGGCCTCAGAAGAAACCAAATCTGCCAGCACCTTGATCTGGGACTTCTAGCCTCCAGAACTGTGTGGAAGTTAATTTCTGTTAAGGCTCCCAGTGTGTGGGATTTTGCTATGACAGCTTAGCCAACTACTACAGACCTCAGACTAGAGGCTTTATCTGAACCGATACTATCGAACAGAAAGTAGTTGATTAGGGCTGGGGTAAAAATCAGCATCCAGCTCAGACTCATCGACTTTTCTGGCAAAAGGGTCCCGAAGCTGGTCAGTGCAGCTACAGACCAGATCAGTTCACCTGGTGTCCTATCTCCAGCCCCTGCTCTTCCAGAAATAACACAGCGCTAGCTCTGAAACGCCACAAGGAGGCTCCGCATAAACAAGGAGGTGCTGTCCTTAAGTGCCGAGACTTGAGAAGCGGAAACTAACAATACCCAGCACTCCTATTTCTCTTGCAATTCATGTCCCCTGCTTTCTGGCCATTTCATGAAACAGAAGGATGCTGGAAAAAAAAGCAGTAAAAAAGGGTGATTCGTTTAGGACCATTATGACATTTTTTAAAAAGGAGTTTCAAAGATAAGGTTTTGTTTTTTTGTTTTTACAGATTTTATTTATTTGAGAGAGAGAGCACGAATTGTGGGGGAGGATCAGAGGGAGAGGAAGAAGCAGCCTCCCCGCATGGGGCTCGATCTCAGGACCCTGGAAGCATGACCCGAGCCGAAGGCAGATGCTTGACTGACTGAGCCACCCAGGTGCCCCAAAGATAAGGTTTTTAAATGCACAGAGCTTACTCATTTCTACTATCCTTTGTTTCCATAATCAAAGTTGTAACCCAGGCTTGGCAAGTGGTTGGGTTCATCGGGACTCAATACGTACTTGTTAATTAAAATTTATCTAAGGTGCCTCGTTAGCGCAGTAGGTAGCGCATCAGTCTCATAAAATTTATCTAAAAATAATCAGTGGAAGATGATGGCTTGAAGTCTCAGATAAACACTTAAGCAAAAATTACCCTATTCATGTTGCTATACCTGAGAGCCATAAAAAGTAAACTTTTCTCTAATACATAAAATTCTGAAGATGATACCGAAAGTTTAAAAACTGATACAATTAGAACTCACAGATAGTCTGACAAACCTAGACCTCCTGGAGCTCAGTTTTCTCATTTGTCAAGAGTTGAGCTAGATGAGCCTTCCGTTCTGTCTATGGTTAAAGTTTTATAACCAACAATCACCTGCCTTAATTAAAAAGCATCTTGACCTAACCTTACTATTAACCTACAGTATTGTTTCTATTTGCAGTATAAAGATCTTTTACTAATTCGTCACTAATTTACTCACTTGAGTTTCTCTGTACATGCATGAGTCCAAGAAATCTGACCACTGCCAAGGCCTTAACTTCCTTACTCACATCAACTCTCATCAGGTTCCCTGAATGCAGGAGTTGTGAGTCTCCCCGGAGTGAAGTAACTGCTCACACTGACGGGGGCTTGCTCCATCCAGCACCTTCAAATCCTCTGCCCCAGTACCTCTGATCTGGCTGCACAAGCTGCCCACTGCCACCGCAGCAGGCTCCGACGCCCGGGCTCACTGCCCACGCACCAGCTGGAGGGATGCTTCCAGCAGGTAAGGGAGGCCGCGGGCACCTTGCTCAGTGGCTCCTCCTCCCTTGCGAACAGGAGCGTGTGACCTGCCCCGGCTCCCTCTCGTCCCTCCTCTCCTATCACCCCTCCAGCCCAGCCACACCCGCCCCTACTGCACCTTGGACACAGGCCCACGTCCCAGATGGTCTCCCCGCCAGCTCGCTCACTGCATCCAGGCCTCTGCTCAAATCTCAAATGTCACGTGATCAGAGCCATCTCTGTCTGAGCTAAGTCCCACCTTCTTCTTCCCTACCCCATTTCCCTTGCCTGCTTTATTTTTCTTCAGCATTCTGCACCTGATATCACGTATTTATTGCCTGTCTTCTGCCAACAAAGCCTGATGAATGCTGTGTTCAATGCCGCATCCCCAGCCCCTAGGTGTTCAGTATGTCTTGGTCTTGGCACTGCTTCGGCCTGCCAGGCTGTGGGAACACAGCACCGCACGCTGGACGGCTTAAACCACAGAAACGGATTGTCTCTCCGTTCTGGAGGCCAGAAATCCGAGATCGAGGAGCTGGCTGCTTGGTTCCTTCTGAGGACTCGAGAGAGAATATGCTCCAGACTGCACTTCTTGCTTCTGGCAGTGTGCTGGCAATCTCTCGTGTTCCCAGCCTTGTAATCGCATCAGCCGGCTCTCTGCCTTCATCTTCACGTGGCCTTGTCTCGCTATGCATGTCTGTGTCCAAACTGCCCCCTTTTCTAAGGGCTCTGCTCAGAGTGGATCAGGGCCCACCCTAATGACTTCACTTTAACTCGATTAGCTCTGTAAACACCCCATCTCCAAATAAGGGGACGCTCTGAGACACTGGGGGTTCGGACATCAACATATTTTTTCTTGAAAGACACAATTCAGACTGAGAGTTTTGGAGGGGAGGGGGTGGGGGGATGGACGAGCCTGGTGGTGGGTACTGAGGAGGGCACATATTGCATGGAGCACTGGGTGTGGTACATAATCAATGAATCTTGCAACACTGAAAAAATAAAAGTATTTGGGAAGAAAAAAAAAAAAAAGACACAATTCAACCCGTAACAACCACTGAGCAGCCATGCAACAATGGGCAAGTTAGTTAACCTTCATCACTAAAATGAGTCTTAGTAATTCACTGCACCTGCTTCATCTGGATAATGAAGACGGTGCCCCTGACAGCAAAAAGGTGTGTCCCTGCCCCCTTATGTGCGCCACACAGATAGTGACATGAAAAAAGCTCCAGAGCATGGGCTTGGCAGCCAGGGTTTGAGCTCTCTCTGCACTTGCTGGCTCTCATCTTGCAGAAGTTGCTTAGTCTGAGACCAATCTCCAGATATGCTATATTATAGAATAATGCACGTCAAGTCCTTAGCACATGGTACACTCTCTAGGAATGTCAGCTGTCATAGGCAGGGCCAAGGCAAAGATGGATGGTGTCACCTCATCCCACTGACGTCTTGCAAATTTTGTCATTCATCACTTAATCATACATAGCAATCGAAAACAGGAAGCTCGAGCACAGAAAACACAGTAGTACCATCACACAGAACTGGGTACCAACCATAATAAAAAGTTGTCTTTTTAAACTTTTATTCGATATCACTCATATCCGACTGCCTACAGACTTCAGATGGGACATCGATCAGACACCTCAAACTAGCCTGTCCCAAAGTGACCCCTGGTCTCCCTGCCCACCCCATGGAGTGGGGTCCTCTCCAGGCTTCCTCCCCATCACATCTTGTGGCTTCTGGGAGAAAACCTGCGAGTCCTACTTGACTCCTTTTTCTCTTGTATCCCAAATCTAATCCATGAATAAATTGTTACACCTTCGAAGTATATTCAGAATCCAAACCCTTCTCCACCGCCCACCTATGTTACAGCAACAACTCCTAAATGGTCTCCCTGTTTCTGCCTTGCCTCACCCCGCCCATTCTCTGCCCCCTACAGAGCAGCTGGAACCTGCTCTAGCATGCTAAGCCAGGCCATGCTCCTAGCTCAGCTGCCCTCCAGGGTAACTCCCCCAGCCCCTGACTCAGTGGCCATTGTCAGACTCCAGTTTTAAAGGATCTACGAGATTGGATGCCCTCCCCACCCTTTGTCTCTATGGCCTTGTGTCCTATACTCTCCCCATCCCTTGCCTGCTTTGTGATCTCATTGGCCTCAGACACACCAGAGCCTCTGCACTTGGTCAAAGGGTGCCTTCTCAGAAAGGCCTCCCTTAAAGACCCACTTTATATCACAATGTGTCCTCAACACTCACCATCCCTTCCTCCATTGCTATCTACCATCCTGTATGTTTTGTTTATCATCAAGCTTTCCCCAGGTCCCCATGTGGGCAGGGTCTTGTTGGTTTTGCTCTCTGCTGTGCTGTGATGCCTAGGACAGTGCTAGCACATTGTAGGGATCACATGGCTACTGAATGCATGAATAGCCAACGCTTTTAAAGCCCCTCCAAGAGGGTTCATCTGTACTTGATAACCTGCATTTTTTTAAAGATTTTATTTATTATTTGACAGAGAGAGACACAGCGAGAGAGGGAACACAAGCAGGGGGAATGGGAGAGGGAGAAGAAGGCTTCCCTCTGAGCAGGGAGCCCAATGCGGGGCTCGATTCCAGGACCCTGGGATCATGATCTGAGCCGAAGGCAGACGCTTAACGACTGAGCCACCCAGACACCCGATAACCTGCATTTTAAAAGGTGGGTTAAAATGATTGAACATTTTAGGAAGTTTTTCAGGCATACCGAAACTGGGCTTGTTTAACAGAATATCTCATGGCTTGAGAATTGCACTGACCAAATTTATTATTTTAGCTAGCTCAAAAATGTGTATGTTCGTAAGTAAATGGAAGACATCAGTGTTCACAGACTTGGAAGACAAAATTGTTCACATGGCAATACTCTCCCAAACTGATCTACAGAGTCATGGCAATCCCTACCAAAATCCCACTCCGTTTGTTGGCAGAAATTGACAAGCTGATCCTAAAATGCATATGGAATTTCAAGGCATCCAATATAACTGCAACAATCCAGTACAATAAAGTTGGAACAACAAAGTGATTTCCCCATTTCAAACCTTACTACAAAGCTACAACAATCAAAATGTGTGGTGCTGGCCTAAGGATAGATAGATAGGTCACTGGAAAAGAAATAGTCCAGAAATAAAGCCATCTACTTATGGCCAACTGATTTTGAACAAGGGTTCAAAGGCCCTTGGAAAGAACAGTCCCTCCAACAGATGGTGCTGGGACAGCTGGATTTCCCGCAAAAGAATACATTCAGAGCCTTACTTCACACCATGCATACATATTAGCTCAAAATGGATCAAACACCTAAATGTAGGAGCTAAGACTATAAAACTCCCAGAAGAAAATACAGGGGCAAATCTTCATGAGCTTGGATTGGGCAATGGTTTCTTAGGTATGACACCAAAAGCACAGCAACAGAAGAAAAAGTAGGTAGCTTGGACCCCATCAAGATTAAAAACTTCTGGGGAGCCTGGGTGGCTCAACCAGTTAAGCGTCTTTTATCTCAGCTCAGGTCTTGGATCTCAGGATGGTGAGTTCAAGCCCCATGTTGGGCTCCAAGCTGGGTGTGGAGCCTACTCAAAAAAAAAAAAAAAGAAATTTAAAACTTTTGCATAAAAGGTGCCATCAAAAAGGTGAAAAGACAACCTAAGAATGGGAAGCAAATATTTGCAAACTATATATCCAGTAAGGGCCTAGTATCCAGAATATGTAGAGAGCTCTTACAAATCAACAACAGAAAGACAAACAACCCAGTTTGAAAAATGGGCAAAGTATTTGAACAGAAATTCTCCAAAGAAGATACACAGATGGCCAATAAGCACATGAAAAGATACCCAAATTATTAGTCACTAGGGAAATGCAAATCAGAACCACAATGAGACAGCACCACGATAACAATCATCAAGCTAAAAAAAAATGTGAGGCGTTAGTGAGGCTATGAAGAAATGGAAACTCTCGTCCGTCGCTGGTGGGCACGTGAAGCAGCGCAGCCTCTGAGAAAGCAGGCGGGCGGTTCCTCAAGAAGCTAAACACAAAATTACCACGTGACGCCGTAATTCCACTTCTAGGTCTATACCCCCAACAAGTGTAGACAGGTGTACGCAAATTGTGCACAAATGTTCACAGCAGCACCATTCACAAAAGCCAGAAGGCAGAAACACAGATGTCCGTCAACAGCTGACTGGATAAACAAAATGTGGCGAATCCGTATAACGGAGTATTATTCAGCTGTAAAAACTGATGAAGCACCGATACATGCTACAACATGGATGACCCTGGAAACATGCTAAGTGAAAGAAGCCAGACACAGAAGGATACTGTGCATGTGCGTGTATATGAGATGCCCACAGACACAGAAAGTCGATTAGTGATTGCCAGGGCCTGGGCAGGGGGAGAGAGGGGAGGGTTTCCTTTTGGGTTGGTGAAAACGTTCTGGAACTAGATGGTGGTGACAGTCACATCACACTGCAAATGCAGTAAGAGCCACGTGACTGTACACTCTGAAATGGTTAAATGACAAATTCTAGGTTTTGTGGATTTTACCTCAACGACAACAAAAAAATAACGAACACACCCCCTCCCAAAGTAAGTATGCTATTTTTAGATTCCAGGAGAGTCAAGTACTAAACAAAATACTGAAACACCTACAAGAATTTGAATATGCCTAAATCCCATTTCAGCACTCCTCCCTTTCCCCTAAAAAAGAGAACCACCTTCATGCAAGACACAGACTGTTCTCTTCAGCTTGCAAATTCCTGAGTTAAAGCTCTATAGCCAAAGCGGTCTCAAGCTCTTCTCTGCTATTTCACTCCCTCTGTCCCTCCCAGGCAGGCCAGCCATGACACCCACATGTAGTAAAGGCACTTGTGAGAGACCACGTAGTTTCCCGGCCACTACCTGTCAGAACTGCCAGCATTCTTCACGCTCTCCTCACATCCTCCCCACATTCCCTGAGGAAATAAATGGAGAAATTTTTTCTCTTCGTTAGAAGACCCCAGTGTGAGTGACCTCGTGAGTGGAGATCTGAAGAGCAGGCATGCGCATCTCCCAAGGCCCACATGGCACTAGGGTTCCAAAGTCAGATATCCTAGGCAGGAGCCCCGGCCAGGCAGCAACAGAGCCTGGGAACAGCGTCTTCAAGCCCGAACATCTTCCACTTACAGCGGAAGCACTGGGCATTACTAGGTCGTCCTCCTGGGCAGGATAGCAACATACAGTGGTCCCATCTACAGAACACAAGGTCAAGCCTGCACGTGACCCGTTTTGGTCTTCCTAGACCAGACTCTTCTCTCCTCGTCCAAACACGCTCACAAGTTCTGGGCAGATTTCAGTATTTAGGTCATCCCTTGGGTCTTCCATGAGTTACCGATCAGCAGTCAAATGGTCAAAAAAAGCAGACCGAAGAAGGAAAAGCCATAAAAATCCTAAGTAGTACACGAAAGATAATTCATCTTTGGGACACCTAGGTGGTGCAGTTCGTTGAGCATCTGACTCTTGGTTTCGGCTAGGTCATGATCTCGGGGTCCTGGGATCGAGCCCTACATTGGGCTCCAAGCTCTGCAGGGAGTCTGCTGGGGATTCTCTCTCTCCCTCTGCCTCTGCACCTCCCTCCACTTTCTCTCTCTCCTTCTCTGATAAAGAAAATCTTAAAAAAAAAAAAAAAAGATAATTTATCTTTGAATAACCGATTGGTCAATTTTAAAGTTTATCTTCTTTAGACATATAGTTGAGAAAAAGACTATTCAGTTATTCCATCGACTATGCCTACAGTATAATTCTACACCCAGAAAAAAAAAAAAAAAAAGCTGGAAGGAGGTAAGTATACTGACCAGGTTAACAGCAGGCAACTGGAATTACAGAACTATGGGCAGATTTTCTTATCGGCATTTTCTAATTGTTATAATCAGCATGTCATGTAATAATAAAGAGAATTCCTTGAAACAATAAAAAGACAGCTGTGTCCCCGCCTCCATGCAATCTAAATACTCTACACCCCACATACCTTGTTGAGCTTGCCCAGTGAAGATATGAGATCCGCCCATTCACTTGAGGACTCGAAATTTCTTAAAGCCTTTTCAATCACCGAAGAGTAATTTCTGTATCTGTAATCATTCAAGAGTTCCTGCTCTTCTGGATCCATCTTACATTCTCACAGTGGAGAAAGTATCTAAAAGTGAATCAAGAAAGAAATGAGGGAGCTACTCAAGGACACAGAGACTTCCCAGCCCAGAGCTACAGAGGACACGTGTCCGCAAACACTCCCATGCACAAACGCACTCAGCAATGCAACTCAAATATTTAGCAAGGCTCCTGGACCAGGCACTGTGATAGATAAAAGATAAACAGTTCCGGTCCTCTTGGATTCTTAGGGAGACAAACAGACAGAGCAGAAAAGCAGCAAAAATGCCAGGATTCCTCTTAGCTGAAAAACATTAATTCTAGGAGTGAAACCTACAAAGCCGCTCACTAAATACTGTTGCCTGCTGGTAATTCTGAATGCAGGTGGCCCTTCCTACTGTAGGGCATTTATAAAAGCTAAGGAAAAGCAGGTCAATGCTATTAATCAGAGCAACCTCTTTTGTGATCCAGTCCTTTACAACTAGACTATGTTGGAGGATTGGAAATATTCTAGAAGAAAATCTGATAGAGAAAAAAAAAGTTTAGAAAATAAGGATGTAAGAAGGCACTGTCTGACATCAGTGTCGCCAGAAATCCACCAGGTGCCTGTTCAGTGACTAAGCTCCAATCACCCGCCAATCCCCCCCAACCAGCCGCTGCACTGACGGTTTCGTGCCTCCGTGTGTGGAGCCTGGACATGGGGTGGTGACGTCAAGGCCCAAGCAATCACCACTTTATTTTTCTTGCCCTTGCATATTCTTTGCCAGATTCTTTTGTTTTTTTCCTGTGGCTAGATGCATTCATTATGTACGAACCACTGCAGCTATTACGAAGCCCGAGACCGATATGGTCTCATCCCAGTGCCAACAGCAACCATTTCCTCTTTTTATCTCCAATGTGACAAAAGGAAACAAAGAACAGCATGGAATGCTGCACTCATTTGACTTCATGAAAATACTCGTCATTTATACCTGACAATGGATGCAATACGAGTGCATGCTTATGTCAAGTTTTGTTTTTATTCCTTAACAAAAAAAAAAAAATCTGTAGATCAACGCATCAGTTTATTCCAACAAATAACGACTCTGTGAACTATTCCACAAGATATGGAAATGTTCAATGGTTCCCTTGGTCTGGCACCAAGTTCCATACTTTGGCATTTTCTCAAAAGGGACGCCTTGGAGCTCTGATTTGCCCTCCTTTTTTAGTCTTCATTTGATTAAGATCTACTTAAAGCGTGGCAGGCATCTACCCTAAAATTCTGTGTCCCCTTCCCCATACTAAGGGAACCCGAATTTTGCTCGGGGGAGCGCTAGTGGCTCCCCACCTCCCTTGCAGCTGGGTGGCCACACACGGCTCTAGGCAACGAGGGGTCATAGAAGCTGGTGGTGGGCCTCCAGGAAAACGGTTTGAAAGGAGGTAGACTCCTCTGATCTGGGTCTCTTGCCCATCTTTACACCTGGAACAAAGGTTTGATGTTGGAGGGGAAGCCATGTGTGGCAAGCAAGAGGAAGCAGCCATCCTTGGTGCACGACCTTTGTGGATAAGTGGAAAGACAGAGCAGCTGAGGCCAGAGATGACTTTAAGAAGGCACCATGTCAACCCTGGACTTCATGTTTTCTGCACAGGAGAGCTGATCGAAGCCACTGTTCAATCAAGTTTTCTGCTACTCACAACCAAACACAATCCTGATTGATATACGAGGCTAATATTT
Source organism: Potos flavus (assembly GCA_028534135.1). Classification (NCBI taxonomy): domain Eukaryota; kingdom Metazoa; phylum Chordata; class Mammalia; order Carnivora; family Procyonidae; genus Potos; species Potos flavus. Next base: position 185,193,727 of record CM052898.1, on the reverse strand, counting down.
CACTAGTACATAGTCTGAAAAGACAATAAAATACAGAGCAACGTGATATCATCAAACACACAGAGAATGCTGTAGTTAGCCAACCAAGTTGCATGTCATCAGGCAAAAGGGCAAATATCATAGATGAAAGAAACTGAACTGTAGGTACAACATATTCTTTAAACCTGAATCTTTCATTTACCGGCCACGGTGAATTTCTAAGAATCCCATGGTACCCGCTACCTCACTTTTTGGTCATTCTGGGCCCATTCCGATCTTCCCAAGGCCACCACGACTTTCAAGTTTCCAATGTCAGTGGACTTTTTACCTCTCAGTAGGACTGTGCAGCAGACCATTCCCTCCTTCCAAAACAGCCTCCTTTCAGCCCATACCCTCCCCTGGCCCCGCCGGCCCTGTGCTGGTTTCCAGCTCCCCGCTGTTTCTTCTCCTCTGCACGCTAATCCTCCTCTATCCTATTGCCAAATATTGCTATTAACCTGGCACCAAGTTTTGTCCTCTTTCTATCCTTGGTCATCCCCCCATTCCTAAAACTTACAAATACCATCTTTCTGCTAATGCCCCACGGATTCACAATGCCTGCCCAAACCTCCCCCTCTGAGGTCCGGATTCATGCAAATACCCACTTGACTCATTTGCCCAGATGTGGCATAGGTGTCTCAAACTTAGCGCATCCCAAACGTCCGTCAACAAAACATGGTCTAGGGTGCCTAGGTGGCTCAGTTGGTCAAGCAACTGCCTTCAGCTCAGGTCATGATCCTGGAGTCCTGGGATCGAGTCCCGTATCAGATTCCCTGCTTCTTCCTCTGACCCTCCCCTCTCTCATGCTCTCTCTCTCTCATTCTCTCTCTCAAATAAATAAAATATTAAAAAAAAAAAAACATGGTCTAGCCGTACAAAGAACAAAGTACTGATATACACTACAGTAAGGGTGAACCCGAGAAATACATAACGTAGCAGAAGAAGCCACACAAAAGGCCACATATTGTATGATTCCATTCATATTACATGTCCAGAACAGGTGAATCTGTAGAGACCGGAAGTAGATTAGTGGTCGCCCAGGGAAGGGAGGAGTAACAAGGAAGAACTGCAAATGGGCACAGGAACCTCCCTCGGGTAATGGAAATGTGCTAAAGTTGAATTATGGCAATGGTTGTGCAACTCTGTAAACTTACTGAAAATCACTAAATTGTACATTGAAATCAATGTATAGACTTATGGTCTATAAATTACACCTCAGGGGGCGCCTGGAGGGCTCAGTCGGTTAAGCGTCTACCTTCAGCTCAAGTCATGATCTCAGGGTCCTGGGATCGAGCCCCCCGTCAGGCTCCCTGCTCAGGGGGGAGTCTGCTTCTCCCTCTCCCTCTGCCTCTCGCCCACTCATGCTCCCTCTCTCTCCCTAATGAATAAATAAAACCTTAAAAAAAAAATTATACCTCAGTAAAGCTATTAAAAAAAAAAAAAAAACTCTATACTGTTGATTCTACCTGCTCAGTGCTCCTTCTCCAGTCTTCCTTTCCTCAGAAAGTGGCCCCACCATTCATGGGACCTTTGACATCATCCTGGACTCTTTCTTCTCTTCCCCAGCTTTACTCAACCCAAGTCCTGCTTGTTCTTCTTCTAAAACACCTCTGGACTCGATTGCTCTCCCTCTCCGCCACAGCACTGTGCAAACCACCTTTCCCCTACAAGCCTGCAGACACTTCCTGATGGTTTTCCTTCACTCTCGCCCCTCTCCAATGCACTTTCACAGAGCAGTCCAAGAAGCGTCTTAAAACATAAATCACAGCACATCCCCACCATGTTTAAACTCTTCCCATTAAGCTTATAAAAATCCAAACTTCCCCACCCCATGGCCTACAAGGCTCCAACTGCCTTTCCCTTTGAGGCACTCGGCTTGTCCTAAAACTGACTCAGCCTATCACAGAGCCTTTGCACATGCTGTGGCTCTCTGCAAAAATATACTGTACTATGTATATGAATGTACACAATAAGACTACTCACTGATTCTTGGGAAGGCCTCTTTTTCTGAAATAATAGCCTTTATACTTTTTAAAAAAGATTCATTTATTTTTAGAGAGAGAGAGAGAGCGTGCGTGCAAGCAGGAGGAGGGACAGAGGGAGGAGAGAATTCTCCAGCAGACTCTGCACTAAGCGTGAAGCCCGACGCGGGGCTCCATCCCAGGACCCTGAGATCATGACCTGAGCCAAAATCAAGAGTCGGCCGCTTAACCAACTGAGCCACCCAGGCACCCTTTGCCTTCACACTTTTTAAAAATATTAAAGGATGGCAATGAGAGATGGCAGTTTATTTTCCCCAGTAAGATGTTAGTACATCCAAATGGTCCATAATTTACAGCATTTCTGAACCACTGCAAAACTCCATGCATAGTCTTCACCATATTAAGTGTCTAAGCACTGGGCAAAGAAACATGAAAAAACAAAACAAACCAGGGTTCCACTTTCATAGTTCATAACATAATACAAGAGGAAATACCTAAACACATAATTTCAATTTAAGGTGGCACACGCAGTGACGGAAGGTGTCCTCAGTTCACACTGGCACAAGGAAAAGACAGAGGAAGCCCAACTCCCAGCAGAGGAGTGCTCAGACTCGAAGTCCGGGCAGCTAGTTAGTAGGAAGAGAGCCTTGGGGCGCCTGGGCGGCTCGGCTGGCAGAGCGTCTGCCTTCCGCTCAGGTCATGATTCCCGGGATCTGGGCTCAGTGGATCTCCCTCTCCCTCTGCAGCTCTCTTGCTTGCGCGCGCGCTTTCTCTCTCTCAAATAAATAATCTTAAAAAACAAAAAACAAAAGAGAGAGAGAGAGAGAGCCTTCATCTGTGATACTTTGTAATTAGGAGCTGGGGTGGCAAAAAGGCAAAAAAAAAAAAAAAAAAAAAAAAGGCCAAAATGGCAAGGAAGGTGTTGGCCAGTTAGAGCAGGTAACTGGAGTAGTTCGATGTTATGGTTGGCTACGGGAAGAAAGTACTATTCGGTTAACTAAAAGCACAGATGAGAAGTTTATAAGTAATAATTCAAGCAAACCCCTTTATTTCACAATATGGGGCATTCAATACTATGCTACTAGGCAAGTCTGGGTGGGCTTGGTAAATCCATCACTATGCATGCATTTATCTTATGCAACACACAAGAATCCTATGACATGGGTATCATCTTGAGGCTGCTCAAGAGGAATATATTGGGAATCAGCCCCCCTCACCCCCCGCAAAAATTGCCTAGGGCCCTCAAAAACCAACCAGCAGAGTTAGGAATCCAGCTCAGGTTAGCGCAAGGGCACAGAGCCTTTATTTACTATATTATGCTACAGGTAAAATTAACAGTTCAGCCCCTAAATAGCTCTTCCAAAAATGATCTTGCAACCTATCCTGAATACCTTTCCTGTGAGACTCAGCTCAGTAAAACTGATAGAGTTCCACAGCCTACTAACAATTACACACACAAAGGAGTAATATACACAAGTATATTTGACCAGAGATATCCGCCTTAAAATGGAAAATGTCAGCAAGAAATCTCTCATCTTATCCGTTCTAAATTTCTTAGAAAAACAAGTTTAGGTGAAATCAACTGCCAGATCAGAAGGAAGTCAATTGTAAAGATGTTTACATGAACATGTGAATTAGATGAAAACAGAGTGAAAAATCACAAATAGCCGCCCTCTCACGAGCAAGAACATTAATGACTCTTAGTTAAAAGCACGGAAACACTCTTCTGCCATTGGTTTAATCAACTCTGGGGCACATTATTTTGAATTTGGTCTTTCAGAGTGGTAATTAAATTGCAGTGGAAAAAATTTAAGACACTAACAGGAGCAGGCTTTGAGGCGGAGGGGAAGGCCTCCATCCCCTTACCCAAACATCCTACAGAGGTTTCTCCAAAAACAGAGCCAGCGACTTTCCCAGGTTAGGGAAACAGCTGCGGGTAACAGTCTCCATCAGCAGCCGCCCGGCGCGTTGCTAAAGGTCCACCCACCCGGCAGCAGGCGGAGATCCTGCAAGACTCCCGGACCTGGCGGGGAGAGCGCGCGCACTGCGGCTCCTATCCCTTCCCCCTGGGGACAGTCTGGGAGACTCGAGGGTCTTCCCTTAACAGGAAAGCCCTCATTTTACAAAGGTTTCGGTCCCTAGCCCTCCGCCGGGACCAGGACCGCACAAGCAAACAAAGGCGCGGCTTGCCGTCGTCCGCCGGCCGAGGTGAGGGGAGAGCGGGCGGTGACCCACCTGACCTCCACCTGCCCGACGGGAGGCCGCGCGGGGCCGGCCAGGACTTGGCCGCACTTCCTTTGCCGCGGGGGGGCCGGGGGGGACCCCGCCCTGCCCCCGGGCTGCCCCTCGGGGGTCCCAGGCTGGAGCCCACGCCCACGCGCGGCCTCGCCGGGGCCGTCCTCGCACTGCAGCAGTGCACGCCGCGGGCCCGGGCCGCGGTCGGGGAGCCCCCCTCGCTCCGGGACCACCCCCACAGCGCCGCTCGAACCCTGCGCACCCTGGGGAGGACGCCCGCGCCGCCTCGTTGCTCCCGGGCCCGCGGGAGGAGACGCCCCGGCTGCCCGGGCTTCACCCAGCGGCCGAGGGCGCGGGTCCGACTTACCGGCGACAGCAGCGTCCCTTGTCGGCGGGCGCGCCCACGTGCGGCGCGGAGGAACCGGCCGGACTGTGGCAAGTAGAGCGAGCGGCCGCAGCGGCTCAGCCGGGAACCGGCACCGGGTAGGAAGCGCCTCGCCGGAGCCGGAGCGGCCGCGGCCCCAGGCTGCGGGGCGGGATCGTGAGGAGGGCCCTCGGCGTGGGGGGCGGGGCGGGGCCGGACGGGGCGGGGAAGGGGCGGGCCCTTGGCGCGCAGGGCGGGGCTGGGGGCGGGCTCTCAGCGCTCGGGGGCGGGACCAAAGGGGAGCCCTCAGCGCGGGGGCAGGACCAGGAGGCGGTCCTTTGACCCAGGGGGCGGGATCAGGAGGCGGTACTTCAGCGCGCGCGGGGCGGGCCCCGGACGCCCGCTCTGGGGCGTGGGGCTCTAATCCCTAGTCCTCCACAGCTTCCGGGCGGTGGGCGTCGCTCTCAGCTGCCGGAGCAAATTGCCGCCCTCGCAGCCGGGCTGCTCCGGGGAAGGCCTGCATAGGTGGGCGGGGTGGCTCCGACTTCCCCCTGGGGCTCCCCCGACACACCCAAACGGAAGGGGACAGCGGTCGGTTTATAACCGTGTTCCAAGAGGGGCTTTGGAGTTACAGACGAGAACCGTGGGGCCCAAGAAAATTGGGGCCGATGGCATCCAACTCACCCCATCCTTTCCACTGGGACCACACCCAAACCCTCGGGGAGGAGGTGAAATAAATCCTAACATACACGCTGGGGCCCCAGGAGGCCCCGGGACCTGATTAAGGTGCCCCTGCCCCCAGAGGCCGCACCTTTCTGGCCCTTGGCATCAGAGGCAAGGGAATTAATTCGCGGAATGAGTTTCATTGTGTGGGTTCTGGCTCAGAAAGGAGACCTCAGTCAACTCTAAAGAGCATTAATATTTCCAGATAAACTCTAACCCCTTCCTGTCATCGTCAGGAGCCTCCGGACCTGGACAGTTCAGACCCACCCAACCTGGCTTGACAGCTGCAGGGCCAGAGGCACCTTGAAGGACTGGAGTCTAGGCAGAGTTCACCTGATTGTTCACCTGATTGTGCATCCTGATTGCTGGGGCTCCCCGCCAACCAAAGCAGCGGCACCTGTTGATGGAGGTAGTAATTTCTGCAGAGGCCTCTGACCATTTAACCCTTGACAGTCCCTTAAGGAATTTTCAGATCTAGTCTGCAGCTCCTAAAAGCTAGGCTGCCATGAAAGACTTAGAAGGTAGGAGTGGGAGGTCCACAAACACTTTGAAATTGCAGAACATTTTGCGTATATGTTTCTGGAAAAGGGTATATAGTTTGTATCAGATTCCCAAGGGGATCTATCTCCACCCCCAAATCACCAAGAATATTTTCATCGTTTGGGATGCTGGACCCCTCCCTGGCCTGCCCAGGCTTCTGATTCTGATTCCATCTGCATTTGGCATGTACGAAGTGCACAAGATGTAAATCTTCTAATGGTCAATTTTAGGAGTGGTCTTAAAGTAGAAGCAGAGGAAAGCTAAAGGATGGAGCATTTAGTAGGAAAAATTAATTTCATGAAACTAACTTCCTCATGAAGATATGAGAAACTCCATTTTTACAAAAACAGCTGCCAAAGGAGTGAGGTGGGTTTTTGTTTTGTTTTGTTTTGTTTTAGGTTCCTCAAATCCTAGCCACACTCCACACTGCATTTAACTAATAATGAAAGAACTGCTTATACTCCCCACTGGGGGAGAGAACCAGTCTATTCATGTCAAAACCACCATGTATAACTTTGTCCTAATATATAAAATAAAATAAAATAAAATAAAATACATGCCTTGTATTTGTCACCTATCTCTAAAGCACTCCAGGTGTGTGGAAAGCTAATTTAAATTAATTTTGACAGATTCAAGTATCGTAAACCCTTAAAAAAAAACCACTACATGTATAATCAGGATTGACAGTAAATGTACAGCATTAAGATTTGGAAGTTTATTCCTACATGAGATCCGTTTCCGTGGGTCAAGTTGTCACTCTTAAAAGTCTACTAGGCTGTGTTTATCTGTTTAAGACACATAAACAGAACCTGTTCCTCACATAATAATATGCTAATCAGAGCATCTCAGATTTAATCTGAAGCAGAACTTTAATCCTTATCCCTTCTGATAATAAAGAAGGGGTTATAAATCAGAGATGACTACATTCTCTGGCTCGGGCTGGCCCACCTGTTAGAGAGATTGGCCAGGTAAACACATTTTGAGTTTCCATATGCAAATCCTGGTGATCCTCTAGCCCTGTCTTTTCTATAAGCTAGACTCTCCACCACCCCATCTGGACAGTCCTGTGTGGTTCTGTACTTGACGCTGTGCCTTCTTTGTGGCCGACTTGCAGTAACAAGTGAACCTTTGTCAGGATCGTCATTATCACCTGCTTCATCTCCACAGTACATCACTGTTCATGATCTTGGTCTGTCACACTCTGCAGAAGTTCAGCAGGTGAGGGAGAAGCCCAAGGCCAGGCCTAAAGCTGATACTGCATGTGGGTTCAACACGCATGTGTCAACGTAGAAAAGTGTATCACGGAGAAGCTGGTTCAGACAGGATCACTGGCTCCATTTGGTGTCTCAAAAACACACAGAATGGGATAATCCACTTAAAATATGCCACATTTAAGCCATATTTCACTAACCTATTTAATGGAAGACTTCACACAGAGGCTAAATGGGGAATCTAATAACCATACGGCTTACAAATCACTTGGATTCGATGTATCATCTCCTTTAATTTTTACACCCAGGGAGTTTCCCTAGTCTCTAGATTCGTAATATTGAAGCTGGACATGCCAAGCACTAGGCACCAAGAAAAACCAAGGAACTGCTGTTAGACAATCCTGGATACAATCCTGGCTCTTATCTCTTAGCTGTGTGATCTTGGACAAGTTAATCAACTCTCCAAGCCTTTTTTCCTTATTTGAAAAATGATATTAATGCCTATCTCAAAGGACGCTGTAAGAAATACCTAAAACAACACAGGGAAAATATTAAGCATGACATATAGCCTAGTATGCCATGGTTCTCAACTCTTTTAATTTTTTTATTTTTTTCCTTTTCATTCTAAATGTAGTTCTTTTTTTCACTGCAGCACACCATGAAACATTTTCATGAACATGTATTAGATTCTTTTCAGTTGCAAGCAATAACATAATTCAAAGTAGCTTAAGGAATAGGAATATTTCTTTGAAGGATTCAGGGAGCATCTCCTCGAATCTGATCTCAGGAATAGTCTGAGGCCAGGTAAGGGATGCCACTGTGGGGAGGTGGAACAGTCTCTCTGGGCCACTCTGTAAGTGCGTCTCTTGAGAATTGGTTTCCTCTTTTTCCAGCTATACTTGGTTCCCTCTGCTCCTTAAACCATGTGGGGTGGGGCGGGGCCACTCGCAGTAATAGCTCTGAGCTTTCCCTCATCCAGCCCAGCTGGTCCTCCTCTTTGGAAGACGGCCCTACAGCTGGAACAGTCAACAGAGGCTAGCAGGGCAAAGTCACTTTGTGGCTGTTGTAGCTGCAAACATGAGATGAAGCAGTGGGAGGAGGGTGCTGGGCAGACCATCCCATAAGGGTCCCCTATGACCTTTCCATAAACATGGGGCATGCTGTTCTGATCAGCAGTTTACAATTAAGGGTCTTCTAAGCAGGTACACGCTGATCCAAAAATGTCAAGGTGATGCTTGGCTAGAGACAAGAAAGGGAGAAGAAATACAAAGAACTGACCTGTTTACTTGTGCATTTCCTGTCTGTGACTCCATTAGGCAGAAGCTGAAAGTGCTCTGTGGTCCTGGTGCTACTGCTGATCACTGGCAGGGTTCTGGAAGTTGGCTGCGGAGGGAGACCAGAGCATGACAGATATCGAGGAAACATATCGAAAACCATTAAAATGATTTTAGAGCCAGACAAGAAGTCATTAAGATGATTTGGGAGCTATGGTCCTAGACAAATGTAAGAGCAAGCTGGATTTAATCAGGCAACATAGAGACGACTGAAGGAAATGAGGTGCGTTTTGGGTGGGATTCAGATGTCCCCCAACCCAAAGTGGATGGGGAAGAAGTAAGGTGTGGGTTGTCAGAGCTAAATGACACTTTGCCCTATTGTCATCAGTAAGTTGGAGCGTCCAGAAGCACTTTGCATGCTGTGATAGACCAGAAATAACAGGGTTACCTGCAGAGTCCTGGTTCCCCCAAATGAATGAAACCTTGAGCATTTCCATACTCTACTGACTCTCTAAAGGAAAACAGCTTTATCCTTTATTTCCGCAATGGCGTCATCAGGTGATATGATATGATCTTTGTGGTCCTAATCCAGTGACAACATTGCTATATCTCATGATGAACAGCCCATCATAAACTTGGTAAATTTGTGGTTTCTTTCCTTTGTAGTTTGTCCGTTGAGCACCTGGCGTGTTTCTGTTGTTTGGCTAGCCATTCCTTCCGCGGTCTTGCCTCCCTCGCAAACATTCTTCACAACTACAATTCTCTTTCATGAGATTCTTTAGTTTCTTTCTTTCTTTTAAAGATTTTACTTATTTATTTGACAGAGAGAGAGATCACAAGTAGGCAGAGAGGCAGGCAGTGAGAGGGGGGGGAAGCAGGCTCCCTGCTGAGCAGAGAGCCCGATGTGGGGCTTGATCTCAGGACCCTGAGATCATGACCTGAGCCGAAGGCAGAGGCTTAACCCACTGAGCCACCCAGGTGCACTGATTCTTTAGTTTCTAAGTCCTTTTTCTACAGGGTATAATCAGAAACCAGGAGGCAGATTACAAAACCAATCCCATTTGAAAGTAGTGGATGTGGAGTTGCTTATTGTCAGAGACTACAAAAGGGGCTCAGGAAGGCATCTGAAGGGTCACCCTGGGCTGTAGCCCAGAGGGGAGCAGAAACAGGTCAGGGAGAAGGTAGCCGTATGTGTCAGAGCAAAGAGATGGTCTGGACGAAGTTGCCCAGGCAGGAACAATTTGAAAGAAGGGGCAAGGCAACTTTGCAAACCTTCTGGGAAACACAGAATGCAAAACCTAAGTGAAACCCCCAGTGGAGGAGAAATCATACCCCAATGAAAAAAATGACATTCTCCCTGAGTCTTTCAAGCCATACTACTTCATAAGAACCAATGAAAATGTGCTCAAATATATTGAAACAGAATGTGATACAAAATAGGATTGCAGAACTATGGACACAGGATAAATCACAACCTTAGGGAGTTAACAACCTAGAATCAGCAAAGGATGGTTGGAACACAGCTGTAACCCACTTCACAGCCCGAGAGCTCTTGCTAGACCAGTGGTTCTCAAACTGCCGTCCCAGCACCAGCAGCACCTGGGAGCTTGGCCCCAACTCTGGGCAATCCCGACGCCCTCCGACACTGTAGAACCACTGGACTAGGTTCTTCGCCCTTTCAGGCTAGAGTTCGGACACAGCAAAATTGCTCAGCCTGATTCTAGAATGAGACACTTTCTCCCAGGGAGATTCTAATCGACATTCCCCGAGGACAGAAACAGAAGCAGACTACAGTGGAATTCATCCATTCATTCCACGAACATTTATTAAGCACCAGACATCCACCAGTTTTGGACGACTTTGTCATGGACTAGCTGGCCATGAGGCTCGGTAGCGTCTGGGGGCAGAAGGGCCAAGTAGACAGGGGTCTCGGCTCCCTCCTCCACAGTCCTGGGGCCATGAGCCCCTCCCATGTCCGTCTTCACCCACCCTGGGCAG
>CM052898.1:185160724-185182882 GCA_028534135.1 Potos flavus | reverse complement strand
GGGGCAGAAGGGCCAAGTAGACAGGGGTCTCGGCTCCCTCCTCCACAGTCCTGGGGCCATGAGCCCCTCCCATGTCCGTCTTCACCCACCCTGGGCAGCATGCGTTCAGCAGAATCCTGTCGGCTTTTCTCTTCTCACCCAGACGCCGGGCCAAGATTCTTGATAAGACCGTGACCCCCAGCTTGGACACCCCATAAGCCGAGTTGGGCCAGCCTTCCCTCTCATGCACTTCATTGCTTGTATCCTCCACAAACTTCTTCATGAGGTCCACCAGGTCCTCCTCCGTGAGCGTCTCACATCGGAACTTCTTCTGTAGATCTGCGCTGCAATTTTCAAGAGCTTTCGAGCCCTCTAAACTACTGATATTCACCACCCGGCCTGAAGCAGAATAGTAAAAACAAAGAAGCAGGTCACAAATAAAAAATGGTTGGTCGACTATACTCAACATGTAATTGATTCATACTGCAGGTTTAACTGCTGATTAAAAAAAATTGACTCTAGAAGGCACCAGTGGGTTTTGACGTTATTTTGTGGTCTCTTCCCCCAAAGGGAGGGACACATTCCCATCAGCAACAGGGGCTAGAGAGCAATGATTATTCATCAGGTGAACAGGAGGTAGGCCTGTAGTGGAATCACCAGGTGCTTTTATAGACTGCACCCCCCCCGCACCCACAAACACTCCAAGTGCCTGTGTACTTGCTTTCCTAGAGACGGCACCCTCACCCTGAGGATTAAAGCTCTTTCTTGGTTTGCACAATTTCCTAGGGCCAAGGGCAGCCACCTCTTTATCTCCCAGTACCAAAAATCAGGGTGAAGTAATAATGCCTTGTCTATCCTTAATGATGGCTACTTTCACACGTGGAGTGGGTTGATTCTCCATCCCAGTTTTGATTTTCATCCCTTTTTTAGCCCATAGCTAAGAAGTAAATATAACATAATTAATGAGGTAATATTCATAGTAACAGTAATTCACGGCTACTAAAGAGACCGTTATGTCTATAAAAAAATATGCAGGCCCCACCCAAACTATAAGATAATTTGAAGTATTAATGGAAATTCCCAAATCAGTAAACATGTGAATTTATATAGTTAATACAACATCAAACACCACCACATTTAGGTGGTTCTTTTCTTACATATTATCCTGAATCCACTTCCTGTGCACCCAATAGGATAATTGGATTTTTAAATTTTTTTAAGTAGGCTCCATGCCCACTTATGGAGCACGGAGCCCAACATGGGGCTTGACCGAACTCACGACCCTGAGATCAAGACTTGGACATTTAATTGAGCTACCCAGGTGCACCAGGATAATTGGATTTTATTGCATTTTCTGGGTGGTATTCATTCACCATGGAGATGGGGCGGGAGGGGTGGGGTGGGGAGGGTGTTGCACATTCTACTGGATATCCTTGTGGACCAACCTCACATGGAGATGCCCTCACTCTGTATTGAACACGAGCATCTCACTTATCTCCAGGTACCTAACACTCTTCAGTAATTTTCCCCTTCTCTTGTAATACATATTTCTTTCCCAAATTTTTTTTAAGATTTTATTTATTTGAGAGAGAGAGTGAGCGAGAGAGAGGAGGAGTGGGGGGGAGGGGCAGAGCGAGAGGGAGAAGGAGACACCCTGCAGAGCAGGGAGTCTGACATGGGGCTCGAGCCCAGGACTCTGGGATCATGACCTGAGCCCAAGGCAGACACTTAACCAACTGAGCCACCCAGGCGCTCCTCCCAACTTTTAACTGAGAAATTTGAAACCTATAGAGAAGTTGCAAGAATAGTTCAATCAACACCCATATACCCTTCACCTAAGTTCCTCAATTATTAACATTTTGCCACATTTGCTTTCTCTTTCTCTTAATTGCAGACAAATACAAAACTCTGCCCTAAACACATTAGTATATATATGGTAACAAGGGTATTACCTTACACACCCACAGGAGTGATCACACTCAAGCCCTCTATCATGGTACAAAACTATTACCTAAAGTACAGTTCATATTAAAAGGACTCCAATTACCCCAATAATCTTCCTTCACAGGTTTCTTTTCATCCAGGCTCCATGTGGGATCATGGATTACATTTAGCGGTCTATCTCTTTAGTTTATTTGTTTTTTAAGATTTATTTAGTTTTAGAGAAATGGGGGTTGGGAGGTGGGGCAGAGGGAAAGGGAGAGACAATCCCAAGCAGAGTCCATCCTGAGCAGGGAGCCCAATGTGGGGCTCGATCCCAAGACCCTGAGATTAGGACCTGAGCGGAAACCAAGAGTCAGATGCTTAACTGACTGAGCCACACAGGTACCCCTCTCTTTAGTCTTTTTTTTTTTTTTATTTTATTATTTTTTTCTTTAGTCTGTTTTAATCTAGAGTAGTTAACAATGATATTTTTGAAGATTCTAGGCCATTAGCATTTTTTAAAAAGATTTTATTTATTTCTCAGAGAAAGAGGAGAGACAGAGACAGCAGGCAGAGGGAGAAGCAGACTCCCCCGCTGAGCAGGGAGCCCGATGCGGGACTCGATCCCAGGACGCTGAGATCATGACCTGAGCCGAAGGCAGAGGCTTAACTGACTGAGCCACCCAGACATTCCAGGTGTGGTTTTCTTATAATTAGATTCACTTCAATAGTTTGGCAGGGACTACTACTACTTCGATGATATTGTGTTCTTCATTACTTTCTAAACGACTTTGTTCTTAATCACTTGGCTGCTAGGAGGAATTAAATACAAAAGGAAAGGAGGAAAGAAAAACCAATTACAGGAGCTACTCTGTGCCTTTGGTGGAAATTAAAATCTTATTAAGAGTAAGAGGTGTCCTCTTTGATCTCAGGGGACACCTCTGGGAGGGAGGCCAAGGGGTGACTGGCTCAACAGCCAGATGGGTCCAATCAGCCCTAAGAAGGGCTGCACCCCCCCACACCCCTTTGCTGAGGTCCTAGGGGCCCCACTGGTCCAGAAACCACCCCACCCCCATTCTTAGAAAGCGTGTGCAAGTAGCTCCCCCTAGTGGGCAAACATTTGATTAACCTGGTCACTCAATCTTAACTGAGTAAAGAGGGATCCCTTTCTTTAAAGAGAAAATATAACGCTAAATAAAATGTGGCTTTTAAGTCAGTTTTGTTTGGGGAGCAAGTGATTCCCTACAAATCAAGAGGCAATAATCCTCAGCTTTTCGCCCTCCAGGTAAATGCTGAGTTTTACTGAAAAATCACGAATATTCTCAGTGTGTTGTAAACCAGATTCCCACTTTGGGAATTACTGTTACAGAAAAGTGGTTAAAGCCAGTGATTCACCGGCTCTGGGTTGTTGCCTGAGCCTCACCCTCCCCAAAGCCACCTTTTATCTTTCAAAAAGGCTTGGTTTGCAATCATTTGGCGTTATGATCCTTCCCTTCACTGGAACTAATTATCCTGATTTGATTGAGGGGTGAAGTCAGGAAACCTGAATACTGTTTCCAGCTCTATTACCACCTGTCTGTGTTCACATCTTTGCATCTCAATTTCCTTCTCTGTAAAATGAAGACGTAGGAATGTAAGGTTTCCTTAATACCTTGCAGCTTTCAAATTCTAGGATTCTAAAGCCCATAGAGAGAAGACTTCCACATACTTGGTAAAAGGCACCCTCGCAATGGAATACTATGCAGCTATAAAAAATAAAGGCTTTCTGTCCTGATCTAGAAAGCGTCCCAGATATACTAAGAAAGCAGAGTGGCAAACTTTATACTTAATGTTCTCTTTGTGTAAAAAAGGGAGCAAAAAATATATGCATTTAGATTTGCATTAAAAAACTTCATCCTGGGGGTACGCCTGGGTAGCTCAGTCAGTTAAGTGTCCAACTCTAATCTCAGCTAAGGTCTTGGTCTCAGGATGATGAGTTCAAGCCCTGAGTTGGGAAACAACAAAACAAAACAAACCTCCATCCCCTTGGCCCTGGGCACTCACCATCTCTGTGCACCCAGACCCAAGGCTTTCTTCAGCCAGGACCTGCAACTCTGCCTGTGGGCCTTCTGTGAGCTCATCCCACTAGGAAAGGATAAAGGGAATTGCTGGTAGAGCCGGGGAAGTAGGGGGCAGGAGTCTGGGTGCAACTCTCACAATGCATCTTTTTAGATTTTAAGATACCTGCACTAGAGATCATCTTTATTCAAAATGTTAAATTGAGAAAAGCACATTTTTATTATGTAGTTATTTTAATTAAAAATGCGTGCATAACAGAAAAAGGAAAGCAATTCTAGACACTGCTCCTTCTAGTTTGACTGGTTGTCTGAGATTGGAAGCTTTTTAATGTATTATTTGTTTCAGGCGTACAGGTCTGTGATTCATCAGTCTTATACAATACCCAGGGCTCATTACAACACATACCCTCCCCAACGTCCATCACCCAGTTACCCCACCCCTCTACCCCCGCTCCCTTCCAGCAACCCTCAGTTTGTTTACTATGATTAAGAGTCGTTTATGGTTTATCTCTCTCTCGGGTTTCGTCTTGTTTCATTTTTTTCCTCTCTTCCCCTAGGATCCTCTGCTTTGTTTCTTAAATTCCACCTATTAGTGAGATCATATGATAGTTGTCTGAGAAAAGCACATTTCTAATAAGAACCACGGAGTTCTCCTTCCTAAGAGTCACAGCTGCCTTTCTGGGGGAAGGGAGTCCTCAGGGAAGCCTTCTCTGCCACCCCCCCTCCCCTCAGCTGTACGATTCTTCAACTACAGTCTCCTCCACTAGACTCAGTGCTCTGTGGTCAGGATTGTCCCCGTCCACAGTGCTTCCCATTGTGTCCCCAGCACCCTGGGTTATGGTAGGCCCTCCAGTATTTGTGGAAAAAGTAATAAAAGTTATTTATTGAATACTTGGGAATGTGGGTAGGATACTCTCTAATAAAGAAAAATGTCTTTGGGAGGTTGGGCATCAGCTTGAGGAAGTAAAGAAAGGTACGCGGGGAAATTCATAAAAATGCTAAAAAACAGCCTTCCCTCAGGCCCCCAAACGAGCCAGGTGTGGCCCCACCACTCTGGGGAGCTGAGAAGGATCCACTGAGATTGCTCAGGGGCAAGAGGCCTTTGCAGACTTCCTTATTATTCTAGGGTTGAGTTCGTGACTTGGCCTGGAAGAGCATTGCCATGTACCATATACCTTTTAAAGCTAAAATGTGCAGGTGAGCTCTTAGGAGAAAATAGTGCAGTTTTCTGCCCCCCCCTCCCCGGCCCTAGGTGACTCCTGGGGGACAGCCCCACGGCCCACTTCCTGCCGAGGGATACAACTTGACAATCCACATGGCTGGACTTACCATGAGGTTTTATTATTGGCAGTAATTCGCTGCAGACATTTCTTGTGGCAAAAAAGTTTGTCTTCAGTGTTATCTCCGCTTGAATGTCAAAGGGCGTTGGATCATCCGCTTCCAAAAAGAGAAGGAAACAAAGTCACGCATTTCCCCCTGAAATGTACACGACAACGCGCATCTTACCTTTAAAGGAAAAATGAGCTAACTTTAAAACGATTTTTAAACCCCTAGCTCGGTGGTTCTCCAAACGTCAAGCGTGTATTTGAAGCACCTGCAGGGCGGGTTAAAAGGCAGCGTTCTGGGCTCCACCCCCAGAGTCGGGCATGGAGAAGGTCTGGGGTGAGGCTCCGGAATGGGCATTTCCAACGCGTCCCCAGGTGACGCGGCAGCTACTGGGCTGGCCACACTTTGAGAATTCCCGGCTTTCCTGGCCGCTGCTCAATCCCGAACGGGTATGGGACGCACCTGGGGATTCTGTGCAAACGCAGAGTGATTCAGCAGGTGTGGCAGGAGGCCTCAGCGCAGGTGCGGCTGCTCCACCGCCCACACTGCGGAGGGGCGGGGGCTTCCGGCAGACGCGCGTTCCGGGAAACCGAGTAGCTAGCGATCGAGCCCTCCACCAGCGGCTGAGGACTGCTCCGGCGGGTGCTCCCAGAAAGCCCGCAGGCCGAGTTGGAGGTGCGGATGCACCGCGACCGTGAGGGGTCAAGGCCGGGGCGGGAATCAACCGAGGCCTCATACTAGTTTCTACTCCGTTCTGCCTCTCGGGTTTCTCTTCCCCACTAGGTTGGTAAATGAGGCTGGCCTGATTATTCTTTCTACCCCCAGCACAGGGCAGCTCAGCTAACTTTCTCAATGGAGCAACAGAGAAAGTAATCTTGACTCTTTTTCCCCTTCGAAGATGTTCCTTAAAATCACACTTAAAATGTGTGTTTGATGACAAACACAAATTCCCGGGGGGAGGGAACAAGGCTCGCTTCCTTTCTGCCTGAGCCTATCAAAGCTCTCCATTAAACAAAATCTCAAGTCTACTAATGTGCACAGTGCGCGCTGATCGCGTCTCAGCGATTCATTTCCTGTCCCGAGCAGATGCCTCCGGGCATCTATGAATGCAGCCTTTCAAGGAAAGCGAAAGCCCAAAGTGAGCTCGGAGACCCTTCGCAGAGAAAATGTTTTTTGCATTAGACCGAAAGCTGATGAGCTTAGCAGGGCGTGGCCCCCCTCCCAGGAGGCCGGTTTTCTGGCAAACCTCCGCAGCAGACCGCTCCGGGAGGGCCCTGGGCTGCGCCCCGCCCGCCTTGCGCTAAAGCAAACGGCTCTGGCGACACCGTGGAAAGCGGACCAGCCGCGCGAGGCCAGTGCTGAGCGCGTCCCGAGGAGCCGGCGCTGCGCTCCGCGATCACTCGAGTAGAGGAGTGAGGGGTGCCTGCGGCTCTCTGCCCCGAACCCTTGGCGCACCCAGGGACCCAACCCCGACCTACACTTGAATGCGATGCCCGCGTTGTTGACCAACACGTTGAGGCCCCCGTACTCCTTGCGCAGGAAGTCGCGCAGGGCGCGGATGCTCTGCAGGTCGTCGATGTCCAGCAGGTGGAAGCGGGGACTCAGGCCCTCGGCCTGGAGTTGCTGCACAGCCTCCCGGCCCCGCGCCTCGTCCCGCGCCGTGAGCACCACGTCCCCCGAGAACTGCCGGCACAGGTCGCGCGCGATCGCGAAGCCGATGCCTTTGTTGGCCCCGGTCACCAGCGCCACGCGGCTGCAGGACGACATGGCCGGGGAGGCACTTGGCGTGTGGAGAGCGGACCGGGCTGTGGGCCACCGGGGAGCGCGCTGCAGAGGCGCGGACACAGAGAAGCCACAGATTCCTGAGTCCTGGGATCCAGTGCTGCGACTTCTAGAGAACGAGGCTCCAGCTCTCGGTCCCTCCCCTGCGAGGAGTGGCCGTCTGTTCCCGAAGGTTTCGTAACGGCCCACTCCCGGGCCCGCCCCTTCGCTCGCGCTGCGCGGTCTGGATCCAGCCCCGAGTCAAGCGGTGCTCTGCGGGCTGGAGCGGTTGTAGTTTTCCCAAAGCCAAAGCGGATGGTGATGAGTCGATGGGGTCTAGAGATGCATTGCATTTGGATTGAAGAAACTATTTTAGGAAAACCCCTAAAGGAGAAAAACAAGGGCTGAGTAATTTTCTTGGGCGCGCGCCTACCACCCACTGCAAAATGAAAATGTTTGCCTTTTCCTCAAATGCGATGAAATTATTTAGACACGGCAACTGCTTCTATGGTCATAGTTCCCTCTTTTTGCTTAAACTCAAGAAAGACAATGAGAGATAAAAGGTCCTATGAGTGGATTCACAGGTGTGGGCAGGGTTCGTTTCTGTGTGTGATTCCCAGTGCGCCCCCAAGTGGGAGGGAGTGTTAATGAAGCTCTTGCTATGTGCCAAGCCTCTTATTGGAATGTTTTTACTTAAACCTTACATAACTCCTGTGGGTGCCAAGTTTCTGTATTTTAAGTTTGTCCAAGGAGGACGGATATCGATATATTTTTTTCCTCCCAGTGAAACCTGTGCACTCACAAAGTTCAAATGAAAATGAATCCTCAGGTCTGTCGAGGTCTGCATAGGCAATTAGAACCTCCCCCTCCCCCCTTTAGTGTAATCTGAAGGTGTTTGATTAGTGACACTTAGATTCATGGAGAGCTGCGACCTCATTATGACTCAGCTTTTCCCTAGCAGAGCTGGCTAAGCTGCTTGCGTCTGTTACGGTTGACTCCATTCTTCTCCATCAAATCAACAAGGGAGGTCAAGAAGGTGGGCTCTTGCTGTGTGGTCCTCTACTGTGGCTCAACCTGCAGTTTTTTTCCCTCTAAAAATTATTTGGAACTTTATTTTAAAGATCTAGGGCTATTCAGGGTTTCTGTTTCTTTCTGAGTGAGCTTAATTCGTGGTTTTCAAAATATTTGTTTATTTCATCTAAGTTGTTGATTCTTTTGACATGAAGTTCATAATATGCTCTGATCAGTCCTTCTAATATTGGTAGTGATGCCTCCTCCCTTATTCCTGATATTGGTCATTTGTGTCTTTTCATATTTTTTCTTCTGCTCTGCCTAGCAAAAGGTTTATCAATTTTATGGAATTTTTTCCCCATCAAGGAAGCATCTTTTGATTTTACTGATATTTTTCTCTCTTTTTTTCCTGATCATATTTTTATTCTAACCTTTATTTCCTTTCTTTTGCTCACTTTAGGTTTTGTTTACTTTTTCTAGTTTCTCACCATGGATGCTGAGGTCATTAATTTGAGATCTTTCTTCTTTTCTATATAGGTGTTAAAGGCTATTAATTTCCCTTTATTTTTATTTATCTTTTTCGAAAGGGGGAGGGAAAGAGAGAATGTCAAGCAGACTCCATATTGAGCGAGGAGCCCTATGTGGGGCTCGATCTCATGATCCTGAGATCATGACCTGAGCCAAAATAAAAAAGTCAGATGCTTAACCAACTGAACCACCCAGGAGCCCTATTAATTTCCCTTTAAGTACTGCTGTTGGTAGCATCACATAAACATTCGTATGTTGACTTTTCAATTTTAATCAGTTTAAAATACTTCCTAATTTGCTTATTGATATCTTCTTTGACTTGTATTTAGAAGTATTTTTAAAAACATTTAAATTTTTTTATTTTTAAGTAATCTCCACATCCAACGTGGGGCTCACACTCACAATCCCCGAGATCAAAAGTTGCATGCTTGGGGCATCTGGGTGGCTCAGTGGGTTAAGCATCTGTCTTCAGCTCAGGTCATGATCTCAGGGATTGAGTCCCAGATTAGGTTCCCTGCTCAGTGGAGAGTCTGCTACTCCCTTTGCCCCTTAGCCCCTCTCCTGCTCATGTGCACACTCTCTCTCTCCCAAATAAATAAATCTAAAAAAAAAAAAAAAGTAGCATGCTCTACTGACTGAGCCAGACAGGTGCCCAGGAAGTGTATTTTTTAAAATTTTTAACTATTTGGAGATTTTCCAGATATCTTGCTGTTATTGATTTCTAACTTAATTCCATTGTAATCAGAGAATATACGGTGTAAGACCTGAATCCTTAAAGAGTTTTAAAAGCT
The DNA here is from genome assembly GCA_028534135.1 of Potos flavus. Lineage (NCBI taxonomy): Eukaryota > Metazoa > Chordata > Mammalia > Carnivora > Procyonidae > Potos > Potos flavus. Next base: position 185,173,506 of record CM052898.1, on the reverse strand, counting down.
GGGAGAGAGATATTAAAGCATGCTTTTGTGCAATGGTAATAATCTCAAAGGGAGGTAAAAATTGGTGATGGGGAGAAAGGGAATAATTTAAGAACAAAATGTGTGGGAGGCAGGCGCCGTTGGGATCTAGGGCTCAGATGGGGGCTTGTCATTGGAAGCAGGCACTTCTTGTAACAGGAGGAAAGCAGGGTGTGTGGGTCTAGCTAGGTCATACTTGAAGGCATTATTTTCTCTTTGAATGAGCCATTTGAAGTCATCAGCAAGAGGTTTCAGTCTGGGAGATTGGAGAAAATAATAGCCGTCTTGTGGAGTGTGAAGGTGAATGTATTAGGGAACTAGGCAGCATTAACCAGTGGCACTGGGGCCCCATTTGTGATCTGTGGTCATAAACACCAAGACAGCATGATCAACTTCCTGCAATTCCCCCGCTCCACCCCCCCCCCCCCAGCCCCAGCATGTCTAGCTGGCGGTATAGGCTGGGAATGATGGTGAAGTTGAGGGTTGGTGTTTTTGCCAGGCACACATGTCCTAATCCCTAGAACCGTGAATGTTACTTTACATGGCAAACCTTGAATATTACTTTACTGAGACCAATCACATCACATGCAGATGTGATTCAGTCAAGGCTCTTGTGATGGGGTGGTTGCCTTGGATTATCTTGGTGGGCCCAGTGCAGTCCCAAGGGTCCTTAATTACATTTTATTTTTTATTATAATTTAGTAACCTCTACACCTAATGTGGGGCTTGAACTCACAACCCTGAGATCAAGGGTCACATGTACTACTGACCGAACTACCAGGCATCCCTGCCACCCCACCCCACCAGAGTCCTTATTAAAGGGAAGCAGAGAGCTCAGAGGCAGAAGAGATGAAAGACAAAACAGGGGAGAGAGGGAAATTGGAAGGCGCTGTACTGCAGAATCTGAAGACCAAGGAAGGGGCCGGGAAGCCAGGCAGCCTCCAGAAGCTGGAAAAACCAAGCAAATCTCCACCCCGCCCCCGCCCCCCCAGCCTTCTGAAAGAATGCAGCTCTGTTGACATCTTGACTTTGGGACTTACGACCTCTACAACTGTAAGATGATAAACTTGTGTTGTTGTAAGCCACTGAGTTTGTGCTAATTTGCGCTGGCAGCTCCTAGAAACGGATAGAGTTTTCTTCGAGGTTTCCCGCCTCACCTCCAAGATGTCAGGAAAACACCCTTCACTGGTACCTAGCACAGCATCACACGAAAGATTGGCATCTTGAACACATTCTTAAAGAAAAGGACTGGTTTGGGGAAAAAAGGCTTTGATACGTTTCCTGAGGATTGAGGAAGAATGAATGAAAGGGAACAAGATGCTTGACATCATCTGTCCCACGGAAAACTTGACTTGGTTGGTGGGTCTGTGTCGACTAAAAGCAGAAGTGAAGGTCAAACGCCTGGGGGTGATCCAAGTCGCCATCATTTGAATAGCTCTGCGTACCTATTCCGAAGAGTTAGGGGTTCTGGGGGGTGTGTGTGTGTGTGTGTGTGTGTGTGTGTGTGTGTGTGTGTGTGTGTGTGTGTGTTTACAGCTGTGATTCTTTTTCAACTGCCTTTGCACTCGGTGAGGCTACTATCCCTTCATGTTTCCTAGATCATTAGGGTAAGAACCAAAGTATTTGCCAGCAACATGGTGTGTCCGTGGTTCTTCTCCAAAAGGCACATTTTCACCTCGGGGACTGGGTGTCCGTGGCATTCATTCATCTGTGTCCCTCTGCGGAATATTTGAGCATCAGTGAGGTTCCAGGCGTATTTAGGAATGAACGGACGGGGGAAAGCGTCCTGCCCGCATGGGGCGGCTCTTAGCTTTGCTGCGTACTGGCTATGCGGTCCTGGGCAAGCCTAGTTTGGCCATTTGTGAAATGGGAGCAACTACAATGCTCAGTTCTTAGGACTGGTGTATGGGCTAAGTGAGTTAATATTATAAAGGTGCTTCGAGTAGTACTTGCAAATGGGAACCCTTTAGACATGTTTGCTGTTACTTTCTCCAGCGAGGGGAAGCAGACAGTCCTCTAAAACCAGCACATCCGTGCACTTACAGCCCTGTTTTGAGGTCCTCCTGGAAACAGGAGCGGTACTAGGCATCGTCACAACTGCGGACACTGCTTTGCTGGAGGCAGATAGCAACTAGGCAGAGGTAGGAGTTGAGGAGAACCTGCCTCCAGCCTTGGCTTCAAGGAAGTCCAGTTGACTCCTCAGCGTCTCAGGACACTTGGGATCCTCAGGGCAGGCCTGGGCAGGAATGGGGCCATTGTCTTTCTGGGAGCAAGATCAAGGTCAGATTCCTGAAGCCAATGAAGAAGTCAATGCAGTTTGGTCACCGCTCTCCTCCTCCTCTTCATCCCTAGTTCTTCGGCCCCTGCCCTTCCCAGGCGTGAATGGTTCAGAGGCAGAACCGAGGTGCTGGTGAGTGCCAGGTGGGCGGTGGGGGAGGGGGAGGCAAATCCCGGCAGCGCTGCCTGCCTGCAGTGCCCCTCCCCCACCTTCCTGTCCTCTGTGCTGTGCATCTGCTTGCGGACCATGGGGTCACCCCAGGTCCCAGCAAGGCGTGACCAGGCAGGCAGGAGGCAGGTCAAGCAGGTGTGGGATGGCTCTTTTTCTTCTTTCTTTCTTTTTTTTTTTTTAATCACATATGTTTTTACTATTTTAAGGAGCACGTGACATAAAATATTGCCCCTTAACCAACTGTAAGTGTACAGTGTAGCAGCCTTGACTGTGTGCATATTGGAGAACAGGTTTTCATCTTTCGTTAACTGAAACGCTGTACCCCTTGAACAACAACTCCCAGTTCCCTCCTGTCCCCCAAGCCCTCGTAACCGCATTCTACTTCCTGTTTCTACACATTTGACCACTTTAGGGACCTCCTGCAAGTGGATCAGGCAGCGTTTGTCTTTTTACGATTGGCTTATTTCCCTTGGCATGATATCCTCAGGGTTCATCCGCGTTGTGGTACATGACAGGGTTCCCTTCTTTTTTAAGGCTGTATAATACTCCATTGTATGTATACATCACATTTTTTTTTTTAAAGATTTTATTTTTTGTGCACATGTATGCAAAAGCATGCACAGGAGTTAGAGGGAAGGGCAGAGGGACAAGCAAGCTTCCCGCTGAGCAGGGAGCCCGATGCGGGGCTCGATCCCAGGACCCTGAGATCATGACCCGAGCCGAAGGCAGATGCTTAACTGACTGAGCCGCCCAGGCGCCCTGCACCACATTTTCTTTATCCATCAGTGGATAGTTAGGTTGCTTCCACCTCCCGGCTGTTGTGAATAGTGCTGCAGTGATCACGGGGGTGCACATTCTGCTTTCTTGAAGGCCTCCAGGACGAAAAGCAGGTCTTCAAACTCCCGCTTGAGTTTTCTCTCGACTACATTATTGTCTGGACCAGGACCGGGGTTAGTGCCACTAGCAGGTCCATTCAGGTCCTATTTCTATTAAACTACCCAAGACTCAAGGAATCCTGTCTTTTTTCAAGTTTTACTGAGCTCTAACTGACAGAATATTTTTTTATAATAAAAATAGTTTTTGTTTTATTTATTTTTCTTTACAGAAAACAGCATGTTTCTGTTTCTTCTCCCCCCAGCGTTGTGGAGGTATGAAAGACAAGCAAAAATGGAACCTAGTTAGGTGGTAGGTTCAATTTATTTAAAAGTTACACAATGTGATGATTTAATATACATACACATTGTGAAATGATCACCACAATCAAGTTAATTAACACATCTGTCACCTCGCATATAGCCCTTTGTTTTAGTTTTACTTATTTTTTATTTATCTTCCTTTTTTCCAGTATTTTTAAATTTAAATTCAATTAATCGACATACAGTGTATTATTAATTTGAGGTAGAGGTCAGTGATTCATCAGTCTTCTGTAACACCCGGTGCTCATTGTATCATGTGCCCTCCTTAATGCCCATCCCCCAGTTACCCCATATTTGCTTGTTTTTAAAGATTTTATTTATTTATTTATTTTAGGCCGAGGGAGAGAATGAGCGAACCGGGAGAAGGGCAGAGGGAGAGAGAGAGAATCTCATGCAGATTCCATGCTGAGCACAGAGCCTGATGCCAGGGGCCCCTGGGTGGCTCAGTGGGTTAAAGCCTCTGCCTTCGGCTCAGGTCATGATCTCAGGGTCCTGGGATCGAGCCCCGCATTGGGCTCTCTGCTCAGTGGGGAGCCTGCTTCCTCCTCTCTCTCTGCCTGCATCTCTGCCTACTTGTGATCTCTCTCTCTGTGTCAAATAAATAAATAAAATCTTAAAAAAAAAAAAAAAAACAGAGCCTGATGCCGGGCTCGATCTCACAACCCTGAGAGCATGACCTGAGCCAAAACCAAGAGTTGGATGTTTCACTGACTGAGCCACCCAGGCGCCCCAATAGCCTTTTGTTTTAAAAGCTCTAGCATGTGCGAGGTATTCGGCTAAGGCCTGCGCACTGTATTATCTCGTTTACTCCTTCGTATCATGTTACCCATTTACATCCTTTATGGTGTCTCACTTACTCCTCATACCAATCTGTGAATTAGGTTCCATTCTCATGTCTATTTTACAGGTAAGGAAACTGAGGTAGGGAGTGCAATAAACTTGTCCGGTACTATGTTAAAGACTATACCAGTGGCTATCAACCAGCAGTGATTTGGGGGTCCCCATTCCCCCCAGGGAACATTTGACAATGTCTGGAGTCAGTTTTTGGTTGTCCCATGATGTTGGGGGGTGTTGCTCCTGGCACGGAGTGGGGAGGGACCAGGGATGCTGCTACGCATCCTACTATGTACGGGACAGCACCCCCAGTCCTACCTCTGACAAGGAATTACCGAGCTTGAACTGTCACTAGTGCCCAGGCTGAAAAACCCTGCTGCATACAAGTGATCTACTTTAATCCCTACAACAACCCTGGTGAGAAAGTTGAGGTTCACAGGGGCGAACTCGTCCACCCAAGCGCCCAAGTGGTCAGGGGCAGACCTGGGGTTTGAAGCTGCATGTGTCTAATTCCTAAGCCAGCGTTTTCAACCACAAGGGTAGACCGCTCCAAAGGTGTTGGTATGCTACATTTCAGGGATGGAGAGGAGGCGTGGGCCTGGGAAGTTGGATGTGGGAGCACCGTTATCAAGATGTGGCTATCACCATTGGTGAGCTACAACTCGGGGCCTTCTATGGGAGCACAGTGTTGAGTGTGGGGGACACTGTGTTCCTGCTTGACACCAGGGGGAGGGCACATCAGCACTCGGCACCTTCTGATGGGAGGAGGACATCCCATAAAAGGATTTGGTTGCAAACCCCATTCACTCACCCATCCATCCATCCATCCATCCGTTCCATGTTTATTGAGCATCGACCCTATGCTTAGTGCTGGTGATATGATGGCAAAGGAGACAGGCCAGTTGCCTGCCCCATTGAACATGTATATTCGAGTGGGGAGATGGAAAATATGCCAGCCAACTAACTCCTAGGTTAAGTAGAATGTGATTAGCACCTTGAAGAAGATAAACAGGGTGCTGAGGCAAAGGATAATGGGTTGGTAGATATTTTACATGGGGAGTCAGGGAGGCCTTCCTGAAGTGGGACTGCGTTGACCATACAAAGGCTGGGTAGGAGCCAGGGAAAGGTGACTTCAGCCAGCGGGAATGGTGAGGACGGAGATCATAAACCAGACGTGTTCTAGCAGCACGCAGAGGATAACCTACAGGGCTATCGAAAGCACCACTCTGGCTCCGTGCCAGACTATGACATGGTCAGGAGCTTACTCCAGAGTGCACAGTGCGTAGTGCTTGATTCACTGAGAAAGTCTTGCCGTGAATAAAATGTCAGTAGAATCTGGTAGTGTGTTTTAACGATGTAACTGATCAACATTCTGGCCCAAGCGCCTCATCTCATCACAGACTGGTTACTAACATCTTGTGGAAGGGAGCTGGTCTGAGGACCACACACTTAATAGTCCGGAAGGAGCTGATGGTATTCCAATCAGGTCCCTTCGGTCTATCCAGGCGGTCACAGCTTCCTGTGTCTTCTGAAGAGTGTTCTCCAGCCCTGGATGGGCACCCGACGGAGCTCTGGGAAGTCACGTCCCCAGAATGATGCTCTGCAGTGAGGGATGGGACATGGTGGATAAACTCCCCACCTTCCTCACTCTGAGCTGGGATGACTCGGAGGCGTGCCCGCACAGAGGGTCCCCAGCGGAGCTGAGCCCCTGTGGTTCACACAGGTAATCCACTCATTAATATGCTCAGTTACACTTACCTACTCATTCACCACGCTGCCTGGGATCTTCTCTTAAATTATCTACTTGAACCAAAATCCTTGTCTCAAGGACTGCTTCTGGGAAGACCCTAATAGGGAGCACGGCTGAACCATAATGTGCAAAGGGCAGACAATGGCCATGGAGGTCACATAGCTGTGCAGGACCGATCGTGCAAGACTTTGTTGACCGTGGTGAGATGCTTGGACTCTCCTCTAAGCATGTGGGGTGCTACTGAAGAGCTTAAGCAGGGGGAGAAATTACTCTGATCTGTTGGTAACTCAAAAGGCTCCTTGGGTGGCAATTTGTGTGATGGATTGGATAGAGCAGGAGTAGAAGCAGTGGACCAGTGAGAAAACTGTTGGCAGCAGTCCAGGGAGGAGCTGGTGGTAGCTAAGGGGTGGTGGTCCAGATAGAGGCACACGGATAGATTTGAGATCTATTTTGGGAGATAAAACAATAGGACTTGATGGTGGATGGATTATGGGGGCAAAGAAAAGTCAAGGATGACACCTTGATCACTTGATTCCCAGTGCGGATTGAGAGAGCTTGGGGGTGGATTTTGCCACGAAAGGCACTCAGGAAGACTGACGTATAATACTGTGTAAGTTTAAGGTGTGAAACATAATGATTTGATGCATGTATACACTGTGCGATGATCACCATACTAAGTTTAATGAATGTCCATCACCTAGTTACAAATATTTCTTCCAGTGATGAATACTTTTACCATCTATTTCCTAGCAACTTCAAATACACAATACGGTATTGTTGACTGTAATTAGCATGCTGTGCCTTGCCTCTCCAAGACTTGTTCATCTTATAACTGGACGTTATGAGGTGGTCTGTCACGGTCTTGATTTACATTTCCCTGATGATGAGTGACGTTGAGCACCTGTTGGTTCCTGTTTTACGTACCTGTTGGTCATTCATGTATCTTCTTTGGGAAAATGTCTATTCAGATCCTTTGCCCATTTAAAAAAAATGGATTATTTGGTTTTTTTGTGTATGTGTGTGTGTGTTTTGCTATCGAGTTGTATGACTTTTTAATATACTTTTGATACTAACCTCTAATCAGGTATATGGTTTGCAAATATTTTTCCCATTCCATAGGTTGTCTTTTCATCTTGTTGATGGTTTCCTTTGCTGGACAGAAGATTTTTATTATTTTTTATTTTTTTGAGTAAGATTTTTGTTTTGATGTAGTCCCACTCGTTTGTTTTTTGTTTTGCTGTTTGTGCTTTGGATATCATATTAAAAAAAATCATTGCCAAGACCCATGCCAAGAAGCTTTCTTCCTACTTTTCTTCTTATGCTTTCTAGTCTTATACTTACACGTCTTTAATCCTTTCCAAGTCAATTTTTGTGCGTGGTGTAAGATGGGAGTCTAGTTTCATTTTTTTTTTACTTGACTATCCAATTTTCCCAGGACCATTTTTAAAAATGTATTTATTATTTATTATTTTTTTATGCTCTGTTAGTCACCATACAGTACATTATTCGATTTTGATGTCGTGTTCCATGATTCATTGTTTGCGTATAACACCCAGTGCTCCATGCAATTCGTGCCCCCCTTAATACCCATCACTGAGCTCACCCATCCCCCCACCCCCTCCCCTCTAAAACCCTCAGTTTGTTTCCCAGAGTCCACAGTCTCTCATGGTTCATCTCCCCCTCTGATTCCCCACCCCCTTCATTTTCCCTTCCTTCTCCTAATATCCTCCATGCTATTCCTTATGTTCCACATAGAAGTGAAACCATATGATAATTGGCTTTCTCTGCTTGACTTATCTCACTCAGCATAATCCCCTCCAGTTCCACCACCAGCACCGTTTTTTGAAGTGAAAGTGTCTTTTCTCCACTGCGTATACTTGGCTCCCTTGTTAAATAGTATATGTGTGGGTGTGAGGGCTGGTGTTGAGGACACCGTGGTGGCTGTCCCTATGGTTTCAGGGCTCTATACTCAGAGGGACTCAGGGAAAAGGGGTGCTGCTTATTAGAAACATCACAGTCTTGGAGCAAGACCTTCTGCCCGCAGTGTGGTATGAACCAGTGTAAGTGGAGTCTGAAAGGTGTCTGAAAGGCTGGGCTCCATGCCTCAAAAGGGAATCAACCGTACCCATGCTTGGCTGGAGAAGTTTCGGAAGACTGGGGATCTTTTGTACCCACCACACTAGTGAGGCCCCTGAACTGGGAGATGTGGGTCTAAGGGCCCTTAGCCCTGTCCTTGGGACCTACCTCACTGCTTGTTCTAGAGCAGAATTGCCAAGATTGGGAAAAACCGCCGTTCTTGTACATTTCTGGGGCATATGTAACAGAGTATTACTTCCTGTCTTTTTTTTTCTTTAAGATTTTATTTATTTGACACAGAGAGAGACAGCAAGAGAGGGGACACAAGCAGGGGGAGTAGGAGAGGGAGAAGCAGGCCTCCCGCAGAGCAGGGAGCCCCATGCAGGGCTCGAACCCAGGACCCCGGGATCATGACCTGAGCTGAAGGCAGACGCTTAATGACTGAGCCACCCAGGTGCCGCAGGCCCTGTCTTTTGAAATTAAGAATATGCACCTGTTCCAGGAAGGGAAATTGTCAGGGGGAATTAATCCTACAGACACCCTCCCATGTGTTCAAAATGACAGCAGGGCAAGGATGTTCTTTAAAAGCTCCCAGCCAAGTTGTTGCAAAGGTCACAGAATATCCAGCAAGATGATAAGGGTTGTAATTTTTGTAAGTGATAAAATATAACTTGATCACCATCATTAAAAAGGTTTAAGTGTTTAAATCGTCTGAACACTGTACGGCATTCTCGGTAAACTTCAGTAGTTCTCTTGGGCCCTGGTTTATTGTATGCGGGACTTGCTGGTAGACAGTGCCCTCTGGTGGTCAAGTGGCCAAACTTCACGGCATCTGGATCCATCTGTGGCTGTCACATCAAGTACCACAACCTGGGGGCTTAAAACCACAGAAATGTATTCTCTTACAGTTCTGGAGGCCAGAAGTGCAATATCAAGATGCTGCTCCCTCTCAAGGCTCTAGCGAAGAATCCTTCCTTGTCTCTTCCAGCTTCGGGTGGTTGCCGACAATCCTTGGGGTTCTGTGGTTTGTGGCTGTGCATCATCCCAGTCCCTCCTCTTCCCCTGGGTGTCTGCGTGTGTCCTCTTCCCTTCTTATCGAGACACCAGTCGTTGGATTTAGGGCCCTCCCTGATCCAGCATGACCTCATCTTCACTCATTACATCTGCAAAGACCCTCTTTCCAAAATGAGGTCATGTTCTGTGGTTGCAGGTGGACCTGAATTTTGGGGGGACACTATTCTACCTCCTACTGAATCTTTCCTTAACTGTTGTATTGATTCGTTTCACTTAACCTAATAAATGGCTTAGTCCTGAGCTGTTCATCACGAATAAGGTTTCTTGCCTGCATACAAAACACTAGTTTTCTTTTGCTCTAATTTTCTCCGATACGCACACTTTTTCTATCACTGTGGGAGTTATATCAGCTATCTCTACTGCTGTTTTTGTTACGGGGTATTAGGGATCTCTAAGGAGCTTAACTGGACTCTTCACTTTCTCTTCTCTCCCTTCCTCCCTGGCTTGTAAAATAAATGACAGCTAATCAGCTGAGTTCTTGCCCAGAGGCTGTTGCTGCTTTTAGTGCTTCACACCGCAATTCATCCCGTTATCACACAAGGCTCGCCACATTGTAGAGTCAAGCTTGGGGGGGACCCTTTTGAAAATCAACTTTATGGGGCGCCTGGGTGGCTCCATCGGTTGGGCATCCGATTCTTGATTTTGGCTCAGGTCGTGATCTCAGGGTCCTGAGATCGGTTCTGCTCTAGCTCTATCCTCGGCAGTGAGTGGGTCCTTTTTCTTCCCCCTATGCCCAGACACTGCTTGCATGGGCTCTCTCTCTCCCTCTGTCTCTCAAATAAATAAATACATCTTTAAAAAAAGACTTTAAATCATCTAGGTAGTCACACTGATTTCCTTTCATAGCTGCCTCTGTGCTTTCTGCTCCTCTTTGTTAAAACTGGGATGGCTACACTCAACAATCCACGGTCTACAGAAGAAAAGACTCTTTAGCAATCATTTTCCAGACCTCACATTCCTTGGAAAAGAATCTTTGTGTGGCTGTCAAAAGATATATTTATCTTCTGCTCTTTGGCAACTCTGTTCTTTGAACCCTCCCTTTTTAGAAAAGCAGCTTTGAGATATAATTCACATACTGAACACTGTACCCGTTTAAAAGCCTACAATTCGATGGTTTTTAGTATGTTCACAGAATTGTGCAGCCATCACCACAATTTTAGAACATTTTCGTCACCCCTCCGAAAGAAGCCCTATGCCCATTAGTAGTTCCACCCATGCCCCCAGTCCTAGGCAACCACTAACCTAATTTTTGTCTATAGATTTGCCTATTCTGGATGTTTCATTTGAATGGAACCATAAGATGTGTGGTCTTTTGTGACCGACTTTTTTCACTTAAGATAATGTTTCAGGGTTCATTTGTGTTGTACTGACTTGAAGTTCACACTTAGCAAGTCTGATTCTTGATAACATTTTATTTTATTTATTTAAAAAAAACTATTTTATTTATTCATTTGAGAGAGAACACAAGCAGGGGAGTGCCAGAGGGAGGGGGAGAAGCAGACTCCCCGCCAAGTGGGAAGCCCAATGTGGGGCTCCATCCCAGGACCCTGGGCTCATGACCTAAGCCAAAGGCAGAAGCTTAACCGACTGAGCCACCCGGGTGCCTCTTGATAAGATTTTGTAATGAACTTTTAGTTCATAGAAATATTTATCTTTAAAAGTATTAATTGGCTATAATAAAGGTGATACAATAAAGACATTATAGACTTTATGGCTTTCAAAATAAATTTTTCAGAAGTATACATGTGAATATTTTGTCAATTTTTCAGAATTTTACATAAAACACTTCAATATTCTAATTTGCTCATCTATGCTTACTTTTTTAAAAGTTGATTTGTTTTAAAGTGTTCTGAAGAACTGGCTGATGTAAAACTTTTTTTTTTTTGAAATATCAAATTTGTGAAACTGTCAATGTCTTCAGTCCCTCAAATACTTTGTATCTAAATAGAACTTGACAGATATAGTTCCCCGTTACTAATTTTAATTTTTAAAAATTAAAGCTGTGCTTTAGCAACTTATTGCTGTAAGGTGTTATTCCAAAATCCAGTGGTTTATAATAAGAAACATGTGTTTTCTCATAGTTTCTGGAGATAAGGAATTTTTTCTTTTTTAAGCAGGCTACACACCCAACACAGGGTTTGAACTCACAACCCTGAGACCAAGAGCCGAGATCAAGAGCCGGATGCTCTACCCACTGACCCACGCAGTCACCCCCATGGAGATAAGGAATTTGGGTGTGCTCCCTGGTGGTTCCTGTCCAAGGTCTCTTATGAGGTTGTGGTTAGATGTCAGTTGGGGCTGCAGTTATGCAAAGGTCTTACTGGGGCTGGCGGATCCCTTCCAAGATGACTGACTCATAGGCCCTTTGGTTGGAGGTCTCAGTTCTTAGCCAAGTGGGCTCTTCACAGGCAGCTTGAGTATCTTCAAGATTGGCAGCTGGCTTCCTCCAGAGTGAGTGACCTAGGAAGAGAAAGAAGCCAAAATGTCTTTTATGGTCTAGGTTCACAAGTTACATGTCATTACTTTGCCATGTTGTCTGGGCACACAGATCCACTCTGATCCAGTGTGGGAAGAACCGACATGAGCATATTAATAATAGGCAGGGATCACGTGACAGTCTTGGCTGACTGCACTGGAAAAGTCATCTGACTCCCCAGATTGACACGGTCCAAAAATGATTTTGAAGGCAGTAAATCTTAGGTCAACTCTGGGTGTGTTTTTTTTTTAAGTTTTTAAAAAAAGGTATTACTTATGTATTTGACAGAGAGAAAGAGAGAAAGAGGACAAGCAGGGGGAAGCAGGGGAAGGCAGAGGGAGAGAGAGAAGCAGGCTCCTCGCTGAGCAGGGAGCCAGATGCAAGACTCAATCCCAGGACCCCGGGATCGTGACCTGAGCCGAAGGCAGATGCTTAACCTACTGAGCCACCCAGGTGTCCCTGTTACTGATGGCTTGTGCAAATGAAGCTGTCCCCCAGTAGTGACTCTAAAAAAATGGGAAGACATCATCTTTAGAAAGTCTTCTTGGTCAGGGATTGCGTACACACTTGGTCCTCATTATTCATGAACCCCTGTTTGTCAGTTTGCCACTCGCTACGATTTGTTCGTAACCCCCCAATCGAACCCAACAGGGCTCTCGCATTCATTTGAGATATGAACAGAGTGGCAAAATATTTGAGTCGTCCGAAGTGCAGGTTTCCAGCTGAGGTAAAAAAAAAAAAAAAGTGACACTCTGCCTTCTTGTTTCTTCTCTCGTACTGTATGCAAGTGTCCTTTTTGTGGTTTATTTATTGACCTTTTATTCCACCCCCCCCCACATGTCTGTGCTTTTCGTTGATGATCCTGCTGTTGGAAATGGCCCCGCCGTAGAGCTACAGTGCTAGCGTCCT